>JANHMN010000137.1:0-33932 GCA_030674055.1 Rhabdomys pumilio | reverse complement strand
TGGTGGACGGGGAGGGAGGCTGGTGGACGGGGAGGGAGGCTGGTGGATGGGAAGGGAGGTTGGTGAACGGGGAGGGAGGCTGGTGGACGGGGAGGGAGGCTGGTGGATGTGGAGGGAGGCTGGTAGATGGGGAGGGAGGCTGGTGGATGGGGAGGGATTTGGAAATAGCACAATAATAAACACAGATGAAAACCCAACCACCAGACCTAGTACTTTGTAAATTACAATAAAAAAAATCTAAGAAGAAATGGAAGTATGAAATCAAATTCATACTATGGTTATCAGTCTGCTATATACTGTGAACTCAACAGCTTTCCAATATTGAAAGACCGTTGTTAGTGGATAGGTGATGACTGTTTGGTCTGACAAAATGAAGTGGGCCAGTACGTACAAGAGCGTCATCTCCTACTGATTCAGTGCTTTCTAGATGACTAGTGTGTGCTGCCACGAAATGACACACAGCCAGGAAAGATTGAAACTGACTTCAAGAAACTATCACTGGCCAATCTAGACTGAAGAATCAGAATAATACCTACAGGAAGAAGCAGAGGCTTCTGAGACTGTTCTCCATTCCTTAGTGTGTAAGGCCACCATGTCTTCAAACAGTTTAACCAGTATAACAAATGTGTGGACACAGAGGTCAGCCACGGATGTCTTCCTATGTCAAGACCTACTGTAATCCTATTCGACGGTGTCTCTCACTGAACCTGGAGCCCCCTGTTCAGTGTTGACTGAGCACTGAGATCCTACAATGCCCAGCTTTCTATATGGCTTCTGGAAATCTGACCTCCGGTCCTCATGCTCACCCAGCAAACACATCATGAATGCAGGCATCTTCCCTGTCCCACCATGTTGTTCCAATTACGCTGACTTCGCATTTGAAAGTTAACAACACGATTTCTCCGGATTATGCCTTTTTCTCCATCCAGCTCTGGATTCCCAAGATCACTTTTTAAAACTTGAATATGAATTTAGAGGTTGTTTTTTCTGCTTCTGTGACGAAATGTCATTAGAATTTTGCTAGGGATTTGCACTGAATCTGTAGATCCCTTAGGGTAGCACAGATAGTCTGTGTTAATTCTGATCCACAGACACGGGGTTAACAGATATGTTTTGTAACTAAATGCATCAAGTGTTGGTAAGGATGTTGAAAAAAGAAAATTCTTGTACACGCTTGCAAATTACTATGGTCATTATAGAAAAGGACAAAGAGGAATCTCAAAGAATTGAGACTATAAGCACCATATGACCCAGCAATGCTGCTTCTGGATATAAATACACAGGGAATAAAATCATGATACAGAGAGGCATCTGTGCTCCATGCCCTCTGTAGGACAATTAACAACAGCAGACACACTGAGTCATAGTATCCAGAGATGGATGAATGGGTAATGAAAATGTCACACACACACACACACACACACACACACACGCATACACGTGCATACACACGTGTGCCCTATTCAGTATCATAAAAAGGAAGTTCTGTCACTTGTGGCAGCATCGATGGACCTGGATGGCAACAGGCCAAGTGAGGACACAGGAAGGTAGAGAAGGGACTGAATGCTAGACAAGTAGAAGTCACAGAAGCAGGGGAAAGAATCATGGTGACCGAGAATGGGGCTGCAAGATGCTGTCAGTCAGTCAGGGCTGCAGTAAGAACTGTGGACAGCTGATCAGAGAACAGATTTCAGTCAGTCAGAAAGTAAGGAAGAGCCCAACAGAACTACTGTACACCATGGTAACTTTAATAAACAATAACATATTTTGAAAATGGCTGAAAATATTATAAATGATATCCTAACTAAGAAAGACGAGCATGTCTACACTACATTAATTAGCTGAGATGGGCCACAACATAATGTCTGACTCGGACAGAGCATGATGCTCTGCAGAAGACATATGTACAGGTTTTATTTGTACATTTTAAAAATATATCATGTTGGCCCATAGGTATATATTAATTTTTAAGTAAAATTAGTTTTCTTTGTTAGTGCATACCAGTGTGACACTACAATAAACACTGATAAACTTAGAGCTTAGAGTCACTTGATTTTGTAAGCTCTTAGGGATAAAATGAAATTATATGCTCTTGAAACAAACTCTGCTCAATGAAATTTATACATTGGCACCCATTCAAAGATTTATAATAGTCTAAAAAGGCTAATGTTTCTTAATGGGTCTCAAACTGCTTTAGAAAGTGAACTCATACTATTTAATTGAGAAGCCAAATAAATTTTAAAAATATTGTTTTCTCATATTCCCAGTAATCAGACATTTTGAGTTTCTCTTTCCATATACCAACTCACATTTAAAATGCCTTTAGTTCCCTCCTATAAAGAGATTTCTTTTTTTTCTAACCAGGCTAACAAATGTGATCATAGGCACACCAAATTTCTCTGAAACAGTTAAATATCTATGCAGTTATTATACCATCTCGCTTGTTTTCCTAAAAATAGGTTGTCCGCTGCTTTTAAGTCTTTTTCTCTGGAATGGTCTTCGTCACAAAGACACTTCTATGAAAGAGCCCAGGAAACGCTCTTCTCTGCAAAGATCGCAGGCTTGACCCCTCGTTTGTTTGGCCCATGAAGTATCGGGAGATGTGCTCTATTCCAGGGGCTGACAGGAGTCTTTGCAGCTGTGTGGTTTGACTCTGACTAGTCCTGAACTCCTGAACAGCATGTCTTCTCGGGTAGTGTTTGCTCTCGCAACAGAAAGCCTTCCACAGAGAAGACCTTTACAGGATACAACAGCCAATCGAGACCTTTACAGGAACAGCCAATCTGTTGGCTACAATACAGCCACATACCACACATGGCTTCTATTAGATCTCAGAGTCGATGCTACAGCTGAGGGTGAGCTTGCTGTCCAGTAGGAGAGAGTCAGCAGATCTGTATTTTATGCATATAAGCTAAACTACAAGGAACGTGCTATAAATGAGGGGTATGGAAATAGTGGTGCCAGTCCGGCCAGCTGTCACTGAAAACTACAGACCCGTACTTGAGGAAGAGAGCTCAGACAGGAGCTGCCCTTCTGCAGTGGAGGGAATGGAAGCAAAAACTCATCGTAATCTCTGTGAGCCCACGCAACTTTTGATTTAGTCAGTAAATTAAGTTGCCCTTCCAAACCATTTAGCTAAATGTCTCAGGATAAAACATCAAATGATGGACTCAAGATATCCTTAATTAGAGAGCTATCTAAACCAATATATCTAGGAGAAAAGACAGATATGCAGATCAATATTGGGATACTGGAACTCCCTGAAAAGAACCGTGAGCCGGGACGCCTGGATGATGGCACCCAGATGCAAACAGAGAAGCAGCTACGTTCTGAAGAAGTTCTTACTTCAAAATTGCTCTCATGCTGCTACTGAGATCTTAAAATAGCACCTTTAATATATTCAGCAATAAAAAACAAAGTGGTAATACAGACCATAATTTGGTTTGAGTGTAGAGACAGGTGGGAGAGACGTAGAACTTGGGTGGGTACCAGCAGGGCCATGAACAGGACTGCTAAGGGATTGGGGCTTGTGTTGCCAAAACCATTTTAAACTGTGGTGGCAGGTGTGGAGTTGTGGACCTCTGTAAGTATCCCAAACACCATTAACTGCACACTTGAAAGAGGTGCAGGGTAAAGTGCATGAATTCCACTTTGAGAGGCAGTTCCAAAGACAGTAATCGAAAAATGACTTTATAGGCAGAAGATCTGGGCAAAAGCTTCTTCGTGTCAGGAGAGAACGCTGTCTCAATAGGTCTGCACTTTTGCATGGTCAGGACTTTCTGACAAAATAGTGGCAATTTCAGACGATTATTGAATGACTAGGAAATAAAGGAAGTTAAGGACAGAAATATTCAAGACAGCTTAGACACCTCAGTCATTTTTGTTCCTCCGTGTTGATAAGAGACAAGTTTCTACGCTCCACCAACACTCTGTGTTTACATCCCAAAGCAAGAACGCAGCTCTCAGAGCGGAGGAGAGGCACTCGGAAAGCCTCTCTTTATCATCTACAAATCCCAACTTAGAGCCATGCTCTGGTTTGATTAGCTGTACCTCACTGTCTCATCCTGAGGGGAGCTGGGTCCAGAGACATGACACAAATCTGAAAACTATCTCACAACAACACAGACCTCAAATTCCTGACAACGTAATATGTGGATCTGTCGTCTGTCCATTTATCTGTATGTTTAGGTTAACAACTACACTGGCATCTAGAACACTTCACAGTTTCAGGTGTAATACCTAGACTTAATGCACACACACCTATAAAATTATCCACGTACTATATGTAAACAAGAACTTTCCTGAAGTTCAGAGCTAAGAGCCAAGAAGAGACTTGCTCCCAGAGAAGATCACTGCCTACTTACAGAAACATCTGACGTTGAGTTGATGACAACAAGCACATGCCTGAGGCTGCTGTGCCCTGCTCACTGGCTCCCCCTTCAGGCTGGGCTGTAGGTATGTTTTGCACACATGAAGAAGATTAGCAATCTATGCTAAGGCAGACTGCAGGGGACTGTATGTTCTCACAGACCTAGCTGATCCCACGCTCCACTCCCACAGAACAGCATATTCTCTTCTTAAATTATGAACTGATTGGACAAATGAACTTAGAACAAAAATAATCGAAAACACAGCAGAATCATATCATACATCCACCAAAGGAGACGCTGTCACACAAACAGAGGTTGAAGCATGGAAAGCAAACATGTAAAGCAAAAAATTCTTTTCAAGATGAAGATAAAAATAGGGAAGGCTGAAGACACAAGTCTGTTGTTCAGCCAGAAGAACAAAAGCACAATTCATGGACTGAAAGGAGCCTGGAATCTACTTAGGATGTGTGTCCTTGTGAAGCGAGCCCCTCCTCCATCTGAAAGGAGCACCCAGGCTTTAATTTTTGTGGTCTACGGCAGGAAATGACTACAATCATTTAACCATCAGATTCTTGACAATGTGGACTTATTCTTAAGGCTGGTGGAGTCAAACTTTCAATCTAGCTAGCGGGACTTTGTACTTACTCATTTGAGGCACAGAGGGTTGTACAGGATGAATCTCAAGTCTCATGATGCCAGAATAAACATCTACATTAAATCTCACAAGGCTACAGCCCAAGATGTGTCAGATGTAATTCAATTTCCCACAGAACCCAGCAAATGGCAGCAATGGAGATGGCCTGATCCCAGAGTGGCAGCCTGCTAAGACAGGTAAAGATCTTGAGCTCCAGACCTTTCGTTTAAAAGGTCAATAGCTTCAGATGTTACTAGAAACTAATGTGACATTATTTCTATATTCTAAAAGATTCTAGTGAGAAATGTGTGTGTGTATGTGTGTGTGTATTATGCATGTATATACAGAGAGAGAGAATTTTAATTCTAACCATTCACAGTTAAATTAAAACCAATGACTATTGCTAAGTCTTCGTTCAGCATCTGAAATCATAACATGAAGTATGGCTGCAGAGTCAAGGCCCTAACAGAAATAATAAAGGAAGGCAGGAAATGATGTGTGCCTTTCCGAAAGCATTTGAGAGTGGTTTCTGCATGATGAGAAACTAAGGCCAGCTTGTAAGGCCTGGCACTCTTACACAATCACTGTCCCAGATCAGATAATGAAATATAGTCAATCCAATATGTTTTCTCATTAAACAAATGAGAATCCAATGGCAAAGCAACAATATAATTATAAAGCACTGTGAATAAACAGGACGTTGCCCACATTGATTCAGCAAGTCCTTGGGAAACGTGCTCAAGACTTTCTGACCAACATTACCGCTCAAGTGTAATTGATTTTTAAATAGTTATTTAAATAGACATTATTTAAAATGTCTCCAATTTTATATGAGTAGTGACAATTTACACAATCACTTGATATCATTGGCATAAATTAGTTAATGGATTTTTATACTATAAATACATTAATCCTCACATGCATTTTAATGTTATAATATATATTTTAATTTTATTGTAAATTAATCATGTTTCCCAATACCATCACAACTCATAGAGATGTATTTTCCCCCATAATTATTATTGTTAATACTTCCCTAAAACACTAGTGATTGATTTACAACAGCTGGAATAATAGTCAGAACTTCTTTAGCACACAAATATCCTATATAGAAAATGCTTCAGTTGTAGGCAATCATTTCTCTTAGTTTTAACACTACCTAAATGTGTTAGAAAGGTCTGCAAGATGATGGTGGACGAGGTTCCAGACTTCTCCATCTCTCTACTCTGTACACTTGATAAGCATCTACCTACACAGAGGCCAATTTCTTCTCAGAGAAAGCCAGAGACCAACTGACAGAAGCGTACACTGGGCAAACAAAAAACAGTCCACATCCAAGCAGACATGAAGACCGAGATCGGGTACAAACAGCACAGATGGAAAGGGTGCCCAGCTCCAACAATGCCCAGCATTTCCTCTCAGGAATGAATTGTTTCTATGACAAATATAAGATTCCAGGCTTAATGTTCATCCTGGAAGGGGCTGGGTGTTAAGTCACCTTGCTTTGAAGGCAAAGGGAACTCTAGAAAGCAAACAAATAACTTTCAATGGGCATTCTTCCAGGGTTGTTCCCAAAGAGGGTGTGCCACATCACCTGAGTGAGCCTGAAAGCATTCAACATAGAATTTCTCCCCGTCTATAGTGAACAAGTGAGGATTAAATCTAACATTCAGCTTCTCCATGAGAACAAAGGAAAATGGAACAGGTTTTGAAATGTGCAAGCTCTCCCGGATGTATCTCAAAGAACTCATTCCAATCTTACTTTAAAAGGCCATGAAGCACAGCGGTTTCCTGGGGGCCACTGAATGAACAGCTCTGGGCAAACACAAAGATCTGGGAGGCACGTGTTAGTCAGGTTGAAAAAAAAAAAAAAAAAAAAAAAAAAAAAAAAAAAAATATATATATATATATATATATATATATATATATATGCATGTGTAGGACCAGAGAGCCAATATGAAGTAACACAGTGAAATGTGCTCCAAATGAAAGAATTACTGAACCTCTAGCTGTGATCCCCAACCTTCTCAATGCTGTGGCCACCCAACCATAAACTATAAACCCCACAAAAGAGTCATTAGACTTCCTCAAAAGGGGCTGCAACTCACAGGCTGAGAACTGCCGCTCTAGAAACTGGCTTTAATTAAATGCAGTCACATTATTTACTTCAGAGAAAACCTCAAAGTGATTCAGAGATGAAGAGGTAAAGGTATAAAGGGCAGACTTTGCGAATAGAGGGAAAATATGAAAATGGAGCAGATTATCAGGCCGAGATTGAAGGTGCAGAATAAAAACCATTCACCACACAGATTCAACAGATCGAGGGAAGTGGATGAAGCAGGTCTGAGATGAGGAACTGGAATAGTCTAGCAGGATGACTCAAGACAGGTGCAGGAATGTAGGGGACATGTTAAAGGACACTAACACAGTGGACATGGCTACAGTAGGAATGTAGGGGGCAGTGATAAGAGACACTGCACTGTGACTGCATGACTGCAGAAATAGGAAGAGAATGAGACAAGGGGAACAGAAACCTCACTCAAAGAAACAGTAGAAGAAAACTATCCAAACCTGGAGAAGGAAACAGAAAACCATGTTTAGCAAAGTCTAAAGCTTTCAAAATAACACAGATCTAGAGAGACACCCATACAGCCGCAATAAAAGAATCTTCTAGAGGTTAAGACTGTGCAGCTCAAGAGCCAGGAAAAGATGTTGCTTACAAGAAAGGATACACAGTATTTCTTGTTTTAGTTTCCAGGATAAAGGGTTCAGATCAAAAGGAAATAGGGCCTTATATTCATAGTGCTAAAAGAATAAAAAGAAAAAGAGGGGGGAAACAAAAGGCTAACCATGAGTAATAAAGCAAAAAAGTCAGACTTTAAAAATAGGAAAAATAAATACTTTCACACACAAACAGATGCTGAATCTAACCACTAGAGTTGCTTTACTAAGATTTCTACAATTGTAACTAAACAACAAAACCAGATCAGCAACAGGAAGAATTTAGGAACAACAGGAAGTACTTAGAGCCAGCAGGAAGTACTTAGGAACAACAGGAAGTACTTAGAGCCAGCAGGAAGTACTTAGGAACAACAGGAAGTACTTAGGAACAACAGGAAGTACTTATGAACAGAGGATCCCAAGGCTGAAAGACAAACAAGGAGACTGAATCAAGAAGGAACAAGGAGTCTCAACAGAGTAGCAGCAAAAAGATGGACGCATCAATTTTAAAACCGCTAACCAAAGAAACCCTAAGACTCACATTGCCACAGCTGGATTCTGCCAAATACTCCAAGAATTAACACCAATTTTTTTTTTAAAAACTATTCCAAAATATAAAAATGGAAAGAATATTCTCAAACTTATTTTAGGACGCCAGCTTCACCTTGACATTAAAACCAGACAGAGATGCCACAAGAAAATCAAGTCCATGTAAATGTTGCTGACGGACACAGGGCAGCTATAGTCTTCTCGACTATGCATATAACAATATCACAAGAATGCTTTATGCCATCCATTGGATAAAAATGAGTAAACATGCCACAGCACAAAACAGAATGGAAAGGTTAAAAATCCAGTGATTTCTTTTTTGGAAAGTTTCAAGAGAAAATATTTAACATAGTTTAGCATAATTTCTTGATTTAAAAAAAATGTAAACCTCTCTCACACACATACAAAATGTCAAAACAGAATAAACGATGCTTTAGAAAAGTCCAAAACTACTTTCATAAATCAATGGAAAAAATAGCAAAATCTGTTCTCTCACACTGGCAGTTAAACTTCTTGCAAATACCAGCAGGAACCATCAGAAAAGCAGAAGAAACAAAAGGCACTCAGATTGGAAAGGGTGAAGTAGCCTTTCCTCTTTGTGCAAACTGAATTAAAGTATCATAATGACTTCATCAAAAACAAACAGAAAACAGAACTTAAGGCAAATGTGGTGGAGCAGAATTCAAGGTCAACACGGAAAATTCAGTTGTCATTCTTTACATTTTAAAAAAGAGTATCTGAAACACGAGCAAAGAGACTGGAGAGAGACGGCTCCTCCGTGGTTAAAAGCACTGACTGCTTTTACAAAAGACCTGGGATCAAATTCCAGCACCCAAAGGGCAGTTCACAACTGTCTGTAACTCCAGTCCCAGGGGATCAGACTCCTTCTGGACTCTGCAGGCAACAGCACACTTGTAGTCTGTAGACAGACATGCATTCAAAAAACCTGTGCACATACATAAGCAAATAAACAGGTAGGTAGATGACAGACAGACAGACAGACAGACAGACAGACAGACAAGAAAACAGTATCATTTATGGAAACACCAAAAGAATAAATTTAACATGGAATTGAAGAACCCATACAAAGAAAGCTGTGAACGGTTGGCGGAAGAAACTAGAAAGATGGGAATAAATCAAAGATGTCCGGGGTGCTGTTCAGAGCAACCTGCAGATTCAACATCATCCACACTCATGGTTGAATGACACTTGTAAGAGACACACATACAAAAAAAAAAAAAAAAATCAGATTATTTATATGAAACCACAAGAAAACCTAAAATAGCCTTAAATTGTACTGTTCTTCTCAAGTTAGAGTATGAAATTATCCAAACTAACAGTATAGTACTGGCATTAAAAAGAACTGTAAAGACAACTGACAGAGATTCTACAGGCAGCTAAAAGTTCAAATAAACAAATTACTTAAACCATGCTGAGCAAACGGCACTTCTCGTGTCAGGGTGAGACTGGGTTGCTACATTACTTCAATCATAAAATCATGTTCCACCCAAGGTGGTCACATGGAATGTAACCATTTTCTGCATTCCACTGTTGAAATTAGATGGGAAGGGGTTAAATGCCAAACTGTAAGATGCAAACACCAAAACGCCTAAAGAAAATACGGGAGGAACTTCTTAGTTCTGGCTGTGGTGATTATTTATTTGCATATCAGATACAAACACAAAAACCTTATACAAGAAAAGCAATTAAAAAAAAATCAAGTGGGTCTTTATCAAATCCTTAAAAGTTCTCCGCACTAAGAGAAAAATTGAAAAGTAAGCTGCGGGTGGGAAAAGTACCCATCCATAAGGGAATGAAAGCACAAAATATGAGAATCATAAAATTCATTATTAAAACGATCCGTTGAAGACTGGGTCTTTACGTATAAGCATCTCTCGGTCCCCCATTGGTCCTCCATTGCCACTAGCTCCTCGAATGGAGTGGGACATCATGAGCCTCTCTCCCATCCAATCGGAGATATCACACAAGTCTTGTGACGTATTCCCAGTCATTGATAATTCATGTGTGCGACTGCACAATCATGTCTGGGAACAGTAGATGGCCCAACCCCATGCTCATACAAAAAGGACTATACCAACTCAGTGGATATTAACTTAAAAGAGACATGAAGTTGGGAGGGGGAAATGGGTGGATCAAATATGTTATATGTGTGTGTGTGTGTGTGTGTGTGTGTGTGTGTGTGTGTGTATTAAAGAAGATACTTAATTTTTAAAAATTTGTCATTTTCAGGACAAATAAATGGAATAGATTATGATGTTAAGTAAAATAACCCAGACTCAGAAATAAAGTATCATATATTTACTCCCATGTGTGGAATTTAGATTTAAAAACAAATGATTAGGAAGGGGAACTATTGGGAGAAAGAACAAAGGAAAGAAAGAAGGGAGGTGGAGAGGGTCACAGAAAGGATAAATATGATCAAAAAATATAGTTCAGAGGCATGTGTGTGTGTACAGAGGCATGTATGTATGCACAAAGCATGTGTGCGTGCATATAGATGCATGTATGTGTGCATATAGATGCATGTATGTGTACATATAAATGCATGTATGCATGCACAGAGCATGTATGTGTGCACAGAGCATGTATGTGTGCACATAGATGCATGTTCATAAACACATACCTCACCTGATATCCACACACCAATGTTGATTATAGCATCATAAAAAACAAGAGCCAAAATCAGCTTGAGTATCTTTATTCATATAAATAAAAAAATTTTAAGGATATTTGCAATATGCAGTGAGAGATGGGTGTGTTAAGAGTAGAGAAAGGGCCGGATACAAAAGAAAGCTCCAACAGGAACAGCAAACAGCTCTGTTACCAACAATGAAATAAAAAACCGAACACGTTATAAAGTATGTTGGGAAACACTCCAGATGTCAACGGCTCTAAGCTCGAGACACTCCGATGACAATCAGTGCAACAGTCTGCAGGGTTTGCTGCTCGGCTCGAGCCTCGTTAGGGCAGAATTCTGACGCCGCTGCCTGCTTCCCTGCAAACGAGCACCAGTCTTTAATGCCGTGCGTTCTGCTTTAAAGGCTTTGCTACCAGTGTAATTGCTCACATCTCAGTTCTAGCTTAGTAAACAAAATGAGTTGAAGAGGATGGCCCATTAACAACCTATACTTTGTAAAACTGAACATTAAGTAGAAAAAGATGAATACACATAATGTGCTCTCCCTAAATCACTTTCCAAGTCTTAATGTTTTAAAATGTATTTTATGAGTCCCTGGGAAAGGCCATCCAAAAACTTTATTAAAACAATGAATTTTACAGTTTCAGGGAAACACAGCCATGCCTGTTTCCCTTCCATCTTAAGAGATCTCTAATTTTACCAATACATTCCAAGGCTGATATCATCCAAACGTTATACATTGTTTTCTTTAAAGGTTATGCCAACAAATTCTTGCACATAATACACATTCCAAGTATCTAAAACATATTTATTGGCAATTATTAATTTCTTCTAATTGTTCACAAAGAAAAGAAGACAGGATCATTTTGTCCCAGCGCCCAACCACAACACTGGGCTGTGAAGAACACAGGTAAAAAACTTCAAGTCACTGGCAGACCAACACTGGTCAGAAAATTTCTATGGGAGTTTGAATGCAAACAAATCAAATTAGGAACAGTCTCTAAGTCACAAGACTTACATGTGACTGGGGTGGAAGAAGATGGTTTTGACAGTGAATGATATAACACTCACAGCCAAATATGATTTCAACTCTGAGCGCTTTCCCTGGAAGATAGAAAGGCGAATATCCATGCTTCAGGCACATGCAGATGTTGGCTATGGGGCCTTAATTACGTAAAGAATAATTGTGAAAGCTATTTCCCGAATGGCTTCCTTTAAAACTCTTTCTGATCTGGCTGTGCGTGTCTTCCTTGCCAGTTACAAGGCCGCCTCGCATCACTCACCGAGTGTCTTTCCCAATCATCTTCCGAGTTTTTAAACCACGGGGAGTACTTTATTACTCAGTACTGTTAATGTGATGGATACTTTCCCATCTGCTGGTGTTTTCCAATCGCGTTCCCTGCACCCACGTGAGCATTTAGGACGATCCTAATCAATTTCCCTACCCAGCACAATGCCTGCTTTATAGCGCAAATGGTACTATTTGGTGAGGTTTACTTTGACTACCTGACTCCCCCTAGTGGTGGAAGACAGAAGTTTGTGTAAAATCTCAGCTTAGGATCCCTGGCAAAGGCAAGCCAGCATTCATCTAGTCTTAGGCTTGGAGAGCTACATGTGCTTGCTGTGCTTCTCCCTGAAAGCCCAGGCCTGCACGGCCAACTGTCCAGCCACCAGCATGAACTTTCTCCCTCTGAATATGCTTTAACATTGGATGTAGTGAAAACATCTAGTGTTCTTTCTTAGTTGCTATTTTAATCCTCACCAAACATTCTCTCTTTTCCAGTGCCCAGAATTCAGCTCACTATTGTCCACCTGGTGGTTAGCAGTAAAACCCCACACTGTGTTGTGGCAAACAGTGTTCGTCATCCATTATAGCCAATCTATCAGTGAGGATTATATAATTGACTATTAAAAAAAAATTCCCAAACTCACATTGTCTCCATTTCCAATACTAATCACCTAGTCTCAACTATGGCCCCGTCCTACGTTAGGTCCCACACTGATTGACTTGGATTGATCTTCACTCAGCACCACACAGAGTTACATCTTACTTCCATTCAAAAAGAAGCTTTCGTTTTATGGATTAATGTGTTCTCTCTGACAATTCTGTGCTCGTGTCTGACGTATTCCGACAGCTCTCCTTTCTCAATCCGCTCTCTACCACCTCCCTCTCCAACTAATGCCCCTCTCCTCGTTCCAACAACTCAGACTCATGACTATTGGTCTTATCTTGTTAGCCAGAGTCATCTGAGTGACCACTGGGTTGGTGCCTCACCAGCTATGTCCCCTGTGGATGAATCTCTCAGCAGAAAAGAGTTGAGTGGTCACAGGTTGAGCCCACCAGTGCTTGCCTGGAAGCAGACCCATGCTGTAAAATGCAGTTTTTGCAGCCTTCTCCCCATCTTTTCTTTCTCACATTGATTCTGCCTCTCCTTCTAGAGTGTTCCCTCAGCATTAGGGAAACAATATAACATTTGTGGTTGAGTATTAAACTACCTACCATGTGTTCTCGGGATGTTCTGCAGCCTTGAGGTTTTGAAAACTTCCAATGGCTGAAAAGAAATGGCTTCCGTGATCAAGGCTGAGAACACTTGACCGCCCACAATTATAAACATAAATATTTAGAAGTCAGTATGATACTAGGTCAGTTTATCTAAATAATATATTCAGTTCCCCCAACCCCAGAGCCTATGATCTTCCCTCACAGACTGTTTGTCTGTCTGTTTAAACCAGGATTACAGTATCAGGCACAGATTTCTTCCTGTGAGGTGGGCTCAAATCCAATCAAGGAGTAGGTGGTCACGCCTTTAACCACAGAGCCACTACAACACCAGTTGCCACATATTGCCTGGCAATGAGTTGGATAACACTGCCCAGGGCTATGAAAGCTAGCCAGTTAGGAGGAAACTCTGGACAACTAGGAGGCTACAATGCATGTCTAGCTTGGTTTCTCCATATGGTACAGCCAAGATGTGTGGTATCTTCACTAAAATCTTGGAATTCACATGGAAACACAAAAGACCCTGGATAGCCAAACCAAGCCTGTGCAAGATGATGGTGATGATGGTGGCGGTGGTGGTGATGATGATGATGATGATGATGGTGACGGCGACAACAATTATGATGATGATGATTGAGTCATCACCATAGACAATTTAAAGTTATACAAAATATATGTGATAATAAAAAGAGCATAGCACTGCCAAGACAACTCCCACAAAACAAAACAAAACAAAACAAAACAAAACAAAACAAAACAAAACAAAAAAACAGACACATAGATCAATGAAATTAACTAGAAGACCCGGACTTAAATTCATGCAACTACAACCATCTGATTCTTTTACAGTTTCCAAAAATACAGGCTGGAGAAAATACAACTTCCTGAACAAATGCTGTTAGGAAAATTGGGGGTCGTGTGTTGAAAAAAAATGAAACTAGACCTTCATCCATGGCTGTGTACCAAAAATCACCGTCAAATAGATCAAATCACTATGTCAAACCCCAAACACGGAAACTGCTGGAGGAGAAAAGTCGGGGCGTCACTGCAGTGTGTAGTAATAGGCGTCTTATACCCGGGACCTCCATCACTCAGGAAATAAGTATTAAAGAGGACCGCAGGAGACTAAAAGGCTGTTGTAGAGCAAGAGAAAATGATTAAGTAAACAGCCTGCGGAATGGGACAAAATCCTCCACGAGCTACACATCCAACAGATGACTGGTATCCAGAACACACACAAAACAAACAAATAGTAATAAACAACCAACCATTCAAAGTGTGGGCTATAGGTCTGAACATGGGAGTCTCCTGAGGGGAACACAGACGGCCAATAAACGCATCACAAGTTATCAAGGAAGTGCAAGTTAATGTGGTTTTCCTTTAACAATTCTACCGCAGTATAATATGTATGCTGTAAAATTCATCACAGTGTAAAATTCAACCGATTTGCTACTTCATTCACAATTGTCAGGTCATCGATAAACAACTTATTTATAGGAGATTTCAATCACATTCAGATATCAACTCCTTGAACATTTGTGGCCATTACTTCTAACGTTTATAGCATTATGGTTGTCATGATTACTACTTAGGGCATGCACGTCACACACACACACACACACACACACACACACACACACACAAACACACACACACACACACACAGGTGGGTGTACGGGTCAAAGCATGCATGTGGAGGCCAGGGGACAACTTTAAGTGGTCAGCTTTCCCTTCTAGCTTTACCTGGGCTCCAGGAACTGTGCTCGGCTACCAGACTCATTCAGAAAGCATCTGGACCTGCAGGGCCATCTCTCTGGATGTCTCCTTCATATGCTAAAATCTTGTTCATATATTGGTATATGTCAGGGTGTCAGGCTTTGCTGTAAGTACCTTTACCTACTGAGCCATGTAACATGTATCATAAAATGGTCTATATAGGGGCTGGAGAGATAGATAGCCCAGAGGATAAAAGCACATATTATTCAAGTATGAAAAGTTGAACTTGGATTCCTAGTTCATATTTTATGTTTTGTTTTGTTTTTCGAGACAGGGTTTCTCTGTGTAGTCCTGGCTTTCCTGGAACTCTCTCTGTAGACCAGGCTGGCCTCGAACTCAGAAATCTGCGTGCGTCTGCCTCCCAAGTGCTGGGATTAAAGGCGTGCACCACCACTGCCCGGCTCTAGTTTATATTTTAAAACCTGGATGTGGCCATGTCCATGTGTAACTGTCATGGTTGTCATCTCACGGAGGCAGGAGGATCACTGAAGCTGATGCAGCTGCCATCCTAGCTCCAAGGTCACTGAACAACATTGTCTTGGGAAACTGAAGTCGGGGAGCCAGAGAACACTTGACATCCTCCACTGACTTCTGCATGTGTGTGCACATGCTCCTACATATACATGGTCACACAGTTAGAGAAAGACAGCACACATATTTGCCTCTGTGTTGGATTATATGTTATTCCACCTATGGCTTCGTTCACTTATCACATCCTGTTTCTTTCTGAACCAAAAATTAAAAAAATGTAAATTTACATTGTCTTTACCTTTAAGCCATCATGAGTAATGCTGCTAAACACAGTATTATACATTATACAAAAGTTACACATAATCCCCCTGGAGCAAACATCTCTGACTGGAAAGCTGAAAGGTCATAGGGTAGCACTTTAGCATTCTCAGAAACTGACGAATGCTTATTGAAGTGTCTGAACCTTTGAATCCCCCCTGCAGTGCGCAGGGCTCCCGTCTGTGGATATCCTTACCAGTATCTGTTATTACCCGTCTTGTCCATTCAGCCTTCCTAGCAGATACAAGGGTGTATCTCATTGTATGCTTGTACAGTTTACTATGGCGAAACACACAAGCACTTGCCAATTTGATCGTATAATTTAATGACAATTATATTCACATATATTGCATTACGTATAAACATGACTTCCGATACTTTTATCACCCAAAGAGACATTCTAGACACACTTCGCAAAGGCTCCAGTCCCTAAGTCTACTTGTGACTGTAAATGTCACGTTTCAGTGGGCTCATGTTTCATTCATTTCATTTAGTGACTGTCTACTATACGTGTACTTTGAAAACAACGTCGACTCACACTCTTTGACAGCATCTACAGCACTGGGTGATCTGGTGGAATTATGTGAATTCCCTATGCATTCTGGACACTGACCCCTTGTCAGATGTAGACTTACAGTCTCTCAGATTCTGTGTCTTGTCTGGTCGGTGAGCTAGAAGGGAGGGTGAAGCATTCAAGAACCATAAGTAAAACAGGTTCAGAGAAAAATCTAAGCCTTCACTCACCAGACAATCTGCCGGGGTCCAGGTTACAGACTTCCCAGACTCCACGTCTGTGTAAACTATGTTTCTACCGCTTGTGAGCTACTCGACTCATGAGAGTGTATTAGCACAAGATGGACAGGTGAGGACGTTGTTCTAGGTCTGAGGCAGAATCAAATGGCGAACTGAGAAAGAAATGACTCATACCAAAGTCAGAGGCTAATCTCCTGGGCATAAAGATCTGCGAGAAATAAAAACTGCTAAAAGGATTAACAACGTAACAGAGAAAGGAAAGGACAAATAGCCTGCAGAAAGAGAGAGAAAAATATGTACTTCATGGACACTGGAAAATATGCATTATCTTGTGCTATTCACCATGTGCAATTTAAAAGAAACTCCACTTCTTCTTTAACAAATTATAGAAATGCAGTTTTTCCATATGCTCTTCGTGCAACTGGTGGGAAATGATACACAAGCAAGTCTATGGACAGAACCGTGGCAATACACATAAAAGATGTGGCCTGACTGTGGCCAGCAGCCTAGCTCAGGCTTTACACCTGAAAGTCCTACAGGACCCAGGACAGGCACCAAGAGGATGCGGCTTCAACAGACAAAAGAACAGTAAGGGTCTGAATGTGGAGATAAAATAAATTTAGGATACATGTAAAATCAGGATATGATTTCCTTTGAGACAGTATGTGTCTACAGAACTAGGAATGAATAAACTCCGCAGTGCAGAGACCCACCCTATGGTATGAGAAACAGGAATGGTATGTGTCAGACTGACTCACCTCCAACAAGAGAGTTTGTATGCAGTTTGTAACCTGACATCGAGGTGTGGCTGGCCATCACTGCTGTTCGAATGTTTCATCTCTAGTGTTTTCACTGTTTTGATAGCATACGAAACTGTCCCGCCATGTACCATGTGATATCTCAGGTGTGGTGAGATATGAAATTACAGTATTCATGTAAGAAAGAACGGGTGTGGGATCGCATACCTGGGCTTACTGGAACTCGCATAAAGGAATCCTGGAAGCACAGATAAGACACAAGTGTCCATCTGTGGGATGCTGGGCTCAAGGAGGTTGTGAGCCAGGTGAAAGTTTCCAGTCCCTATTTTAATTTGAATGATGTGAATATATTGCTTTCAATACCAGATTTAATTAAAGTACAATCCAGGAGCCCCATCTCAATTGTGTCCCAGATCTAACAACCGACTCTCTGCAATCTTCTCTCAGTCGCCACCCCCACATTAACCTGGACAAATGATGAACTCAGTCCAGGCACTGGAGACTTGGGGAGATTTTCCCAATCATAACTTAAACTCTGGCGAGCATACATAAGGTGACATCAGTGCTTCAGAGAGGAATGGATACGCTTTGCCACGAGTAGGCCCTGAACCTGGTGCGAGCCGGGTGATGCTCTGACCTTAAATCCACAGTCATACAGAAAGCTAGTGCACAATAAAGTACGTGCATTCTGCCTCCAGTGGTACACCTCAGAACTTAGCATCCTTGAACTTAGTTTATGGACTTCATGCTCAATATTAAATTTCTGATATTAAAAAAAAAAAAAAAGATGAGGCCAATTAGAACATACTCTGTTTCCTGTGAACTTCAATATTGATAAAAGACTCGCAGTCCCCTTTTCCAGGGGCTGAAATAACACGTATCTCAGAGACTTATCAGCCTGCACAAAGCGTGTGGGCTACTTACTATGTGTAACAATAACCCCTGCCAGACGGCCTTCTATGGAGTCACACGCATAAAAAGTTATTCACTGTTATCGTTAACTGCCAGCCTTCAGAACAAAGTCACCTTCATTTGAAATCCACAAACATTTATCTTAAGGAAAATAAAAGGCAATTATGAGGCATATTAAATACTGTAGCAACTAGATAAGGGATGGCACTGACTTATCAAGGGAAAGACTATAAAAGTTTTATGGAGGTTAGACAAAAAGGGGCCACAGACAGTGGGGCTGGTATTCACTACATATTAATCTCCTTGCCGGAATTATCTGGGAAACTTATATGATTTGAAAACTAGAGGACTGTTATTAAAATATTTCTTCCTTATCCATTAATGAGTGGGTTATTTTCTAATAGTGAGGCCTAAAAATTAAATCTGTTTAATTAAAACAAGGAAAATATGCTTCTGCATTCAATTAAGAGATCACACTAATTTACAACTTCAATCAGGATATAATTAGAACTTTGGATTAAAAGTAGAAAATATCAATAGAAACACTGAAAGTGAAATTAATCCTAATAATTCTCAGTTTCAGTAGGTTGCAACAATGACTAATCACTAATGAGTTTGTCAGATAAATACATTTAATTACTGTAAAACATTCTTGACAGAATAGTCTCCACAACATTGGATAGAAGGTAAATTTTACAAGGCAAGCTTCAATTTTTAACTAATCTACAGGAAAAGTGTGTGTGTGTATATATATATATATATATATATATATATATATATATATATATACACGTACACACACACACACACACACACACACACGTTTTCATCTGGGAAAAATTACTCCTGCACACCTTTAAGATTAATTGATATACAACCATTCTAAAGAAAAAAGCACAGTCAGCACAACTGTGGCCTTAAAAGTCCACGGATACTATTATGTAATAGTGCAACATGCTCACCCGCTATACAGTAAGTATCACACATCCTCACGTTAACGCAGGTCCCAAGCTCACTCATCACTAACACATTGTGAAGTCTTCAGCTTTCCAACGATACAGCAGCCACGACACAGCAGCCCTCTTCTGTGTCTTAGGGGGGGTCTCAGAGATTAATTTCAGTGTGACCAATTGGACAGACAAACATGGTTTCTGACTCGTACCCTGCAGAACTGGTTTTCAGTCCCCAGGAAGTGGAATATAATTCATGATTGTGATATTACATGGTTATTAATGTGCTAGTGTCTAGAATTTTGGGGCGGTTTCCTGTTTCCATGCTAATGCCCTAGACAGAGTCACTGAGGTCCAAGAATTCTAAATATTAGGCTTCAAATCTCCTCAGCACAATATGCAGGGTAGTGCACTACCCAAACAGTAGCGATTTACAAGTATGTTTATGTAAGAACTGGAGTGTCCTAAGTACTTAGGAACCTTCATTTCTTTCAGCTGACTGGAAAGTAAGTAATCTGTGGAGGTTGTAACTTAGCTTCCTCCGTGCTCCATTCAGACTCAGCAGCATCACTGAGCAACACTACTGTCCAAAAATAACAGAGAATTTAATTATATTTTGCATTTCAAAGCACTTTGTACATGGAAAACAATTTTATGCAACTTATGTGAGTATTTTAAAATAAAAGACTAGCCAAAGGTTATATGCAAATTACTTATTATCTGAAGGGAGCAAAACGGATTTACTGTTTGCTTCGTGTTAGTGTGTCTGCCAGACAAACAGGACTCTGAAGGTGAAAATGTATTCTCCACATTCCTGAGACGAACGTTTTACATGGATGATGTAACGGAAACTTACCTTCTGGGAATGACAGCCTATCGTGTGATTAAGACTTTGGGCTTTATAGAGTTCTAAAGATCAGAAACAGTGTCCACTGTGGGCAGCACTGCACCCCACTCAAGGAAGAAATTAAAGACAAGATGTTATCATTTTAACTACAGAAATTAAAAAAAATAGACCTGCACGTTTGTGGACATTAATGCTACTTAAAAAAAAATACCCGGGCATTTTTGAGGGAAAAACATTTGCCCTAACAGAAAATGTTGATAGAGAATAGTAATTACTCACGAAGACAGTCAAAGAAGGTTTCCAAATGACATAATGACTGTTCAGGACTTGGGGTGCACATAATTTGCAAATCCTGACCACTGTAAACTGAATTTCGACATTCTGGTCATTTGAGCGATTAGTAGCTGAAGTCAGTGCGACAAAGTCATTAAAACCAGTTAAGGCAACATAGTAAATTCTACTTCTAAAGGCCTACAGTAGATGCCACCTCCTGAGAGACAAACATCAGCACTACAACAGCAAGATGCTAAGACAATGACCTTCTCACTATATAACCTTTCTACACCAACACATGGAGTGTGCAGACACACACATTACATGAAACCGTCTAACAATAAGTTCACTTAAAGTTCTGAGACTTAAGCTTGGCTCTTGTGTCCCAACTGATTTACTGAAGTGCTGATTCTTCTGCATTACTGTTATAAACTTTAGGAAGGGTCATAAAGTTCTGAAGTGTTGCCCCCAAATAAGTATGAGTTTACAACTCCTCCTCATAATCTCGGGAATTCTTAAGAAAGGGTGACTATAAAAACCTCACCTACACTGAAGCCGATCAAGGACAATGGGAACACACTGAAGTGGACAGGGAAGGAGCAGTAGGTGCTAAGCCTCCACCGAGAACCACAGACACAGAAGGAGAGCCGAGAGCAGAGGATAGCCTCCCCCGGGGACGAGCAACTGGTTAAACATACCAACTGTGAGCTGGAAGCATTCCTACGAATATCGTTATACAAGAGCAGAGTGCATTTACCTCTTCAGGAATATATATGCATGTAAAAATGAAAAATGAAAAAACTGAATGTGAAGGAGAGCAAGGAGGAGTATTTAGGAAGGTTTCGGGGAAGAAAGGGAATGGGGGAATGGTGATATTATATTATATTATATTATATTATATTATATTATATTATATTATATTATGATCTCAAAAAATTAACTAATATATAGATACACACATTTATACCACACCTTACTACAACAATAACGGAAATAATGATAAAAAAAGAACAAATGTTTAATCTCATCAACTCATGTAAACATTATTTTAAGATGATAAATTTTAAATTACAGTAATTTATTAGATTTTTAAGGATTAAGAGATAAAATCTGTTAAGTAGACTATAATGTCACTCATGGGGACATGCAGAGAAAGGACTGTGTGCTGCCATGGCCTGTGAATGCACATAAGCAAGTTAGAAGATGCAGAAAAAAGAATGTGTGCTGACATGAATGCACGTAAGAAGATGAGAAGAATACACCTAGAAAAATAAAACCAGCTGCTTAGCTGCATAGAGAACACCAAGGGGCTGGACAAGAACGTAATTTTGAATTCCGAGGCTAAAAGATGTATCACCTGTTAAAATTTATATGAAAACAAGAAAGAGATACAAAATGCTAAATTTATGTTAGCTCATCTGCTGGTCAAATAATGACTCTCTGAGTCATAACAAATGGTCCATCACTGGAACGGTGGTCCATTCCGAAGGCAAACTGCCTGTGTTTGCTTCCGATAAAAAGAAAAATTACTTCTAAACATTTTCTCCCATTACTGGAATAAAACTTCATGATACCAATTTGCCAAAGAATGGGAAACTATGTCTACCAAAGAAGCTAGCTCTAGGGGGAAAGATAACTGTCATCCCTAGCTACCTGAGGTAAGAAGAAAGTGTCCATCAAAATCAACCTGGTTTGGCTGTGGAACAGACTCAAGCTTGGGTCGCTGCCCACGTGCAAAGGCGGAGCCAAAATATGATAATGGGTTTCAGACTTAAAATAATTAATACGTAATAGTTTCATTTTCAAAACTCAAATCATAAGTAGAGTTAAATCGTGTTCATTCAATACAGTCTAAAGAATGTATTACATAAATACAGTTAAAGGACAATTTGTGCCATTAAATGACAAGAAATTAAATCAAATTTTAATTACAGGAGCCTCGGAGAAGCTGACGAGAAATAGACACTGTGCTCAGCACAGTGACAGGCACTTTCTAGATCAGGGCAGCGCGCCTGTGCAGGATGCCTGGGCATCTAGATCAGGGCAGCGTGCTTGTGCAGGATGCCTGGACCTGAGACGCCCAGGCTCCTCCTCAGGAACCACAAAACCAACCACAGGTTTTCTTTCTGATCATAGGCTTGTGAGCCACCTGTGGTGACTGGGTTTGTGCACATAGTCAGGATCATTCCATGTATTAACTGTCTCCTTGTTACAAACTGAGTTACTGAGAACACAGCACTACAGAGTTTGATAATAGTAGAAAGCATATTTATTCCAAATTAAATATAAAATCGGATATTAAGATGACTTTCTCCTGCCGTGCCATTAATTTAGACCTGTACAATTCATAATTAGTCCAGATAAAATTATCATACTGTTACTGTCTGGACTTTTTATGTCCTTCCTACTTCCTGGAAAATTACATGGAAGTTTATTTATGAATAAGCACCTAAGCCTTAAGCTAGGCTTGTTTCCCAATTATCTCATAACTCAATTAACCCACCTATACTATTCTATATCTGCCGCATGGCTGGTTACCTCTCTTCAGTATCCAAGCCTGACTTTTACCAGGTCCAGGGGGCAAATTTCCCGTGTCTGACTATCTCTTAAAGTTCCCCTCTCTGCCAAGTGTTCCACCTTCTAATCCTGCCTTAGCTTATTGTCCATCAGTTTCTGACTGACAGATGATGCTTTTATACAGTGCACAAGACATTATCCTACAGCACACTAGAAGCAGTTTCCATTAAGTTACAACCAGATGGATAGACTCTAGCCCTTCATAAGTAGAATCATTTAGCTTATGAAACAAAGTATCCACAAGCACTACACCAGGTTATGAAACAAAGTATCCGCAAACTTTGCACATTCACATCAAGGGCCAAACTTATACAGGCAACAAAAAAAATTCTACAAGTGTAATGGTAGCATGCAGAAGGACACTCCACACATCTATGAATATTTGCCTTAATTCTAAAGTTAAGAATGCAGTCAAAATTTTTGTTTGAGCAACAAGTCACATGAAATGATGTTAATACGAAATGCTGGAAGAATATCAACTTTATAGTCAACTTTCATTGTGTCAATTCTAATGTCAAAACTCAAACTTCTTTTATATAATTCTATAATAATTCATGGAATATTTTAGAATACAAGAATACTATTCAGACTTGAATACAGTTTAGGAATATGTATGTATATACATATATGTATACAGTAACAATTAATGAATAAAAACGCTAAGAATTCCAAAGAGAACAAAGAGGAGTATACAGGGTGGTGTGGAGGGAGAAGAAAAGAGGGAGGAATTATAGTGTAATTATAATAATACAGTGGAATTATACTGTAATTGCAACAATATGTTAAAACCATAAATAAATAAATAAACAAATAAACAAACACAGCAGGCTCCAGTCTCCTTCCAGAATTTCCTATTCTATGCACATGGGATAAGACAGTGGAATACAGACACAAACACATATACACATGTACATGACCACATTGCCATATAAACAACAAATGCCATACATACATTATACAATTAATATGTCCTGTGTACATAGACACTATGTCGTCTAAAGATTTGTTGATGATATTAAAAGTCCTGCTCCGGGAACCACTGGCAATGGATCCTCAATTGTGTACTAGTGTCTTGGGGTTTCTGTTGCTGTGAAAAGCCACCAAGACCAGAGGCAACTTGGGAAATAAGGGTCTATTTCATAATATAGTTCGTAGGACATCATCCGAGGAAGTCAATATAGAAACCTGGTGGCTGGCAGTGCTGCTTACTGGCTTGCTCCTCATGCTTGCTCAGCCTGCTTTCTTACAGCACCCAGAACAAGAACCTAGGGATGGCACCGCCAACAGTGAGCCGAGATCTCCACATTAATCGTTAATCACAAAACTTCACCACAGGCATGCCCACTGAACAATCTGGTGGGGGCTTTTTTTTTTTCAACTGAGGCTCCCTCTTCCAAAATGACTGCCTGTATGAAGTTTGCAGAAAGCAAGCAGCACGGGGTGTTATCTCCTCAATGCTGACAACCTGAGTTTTAGCTCCTAGATTCCAGGAAACAATGGAAGAAAAGGGGAAAAATCCACAAAGTTGTTCTAACTTCCACACAGGGGTCATGCGACACAAGCATGTCAGAATACACATCCGACACATGCAGGAGTTTCTACTCATGATACTAACGTGTGATCCATTGCCTATTATACTTTAGAGAACACATAGACAACAATAAAAGCCACTAATACTTATTGAAGTGTGATACATTTAAAAGGATGCACCAGATAAATACTTGGCATTGCTTACCTCCAGAGCATAATCTTTTAAAAGTTGGCCCTACCCACAATTGACATTTTAAGACTCATTTTAATATCTCTCAAGTCAGGTGTTCTACAGTTGATGATGTCATATAGCCCACTGCGGTAAGATGGTAGTTCTGATATAGGTGTCACCGAATCCATGAATGTAAACAATGCTGTCCTGATCGGTGACACGCATGTAATGAAACCCTTTCAGCTCATTGTGAAAATTTAGATTGTGAAATTAAAAATTTCTCAGAAACACATTAAGTAGTTTAATTTGTTTGTGTAAGCACGAATTTTATATAACTAGGTCAATCTCTACATAATCCTATGAAAGGCCTTTCAATAAGTATAGAATAAACGTTCTCAGTGGTAAGGGAGCACTGTGCTTCTTGGTGAGAAGGGAGCACTGTGCTGGAACTAAGCAAGCTCTTTTTCCTAAGAGCTCGACCAAATAAGGATTGATCATGTCTTTATTTTACAGCACCCACAGTGTATTCCCACTACAACAAACAGATGTTCAGGGTACACATAACAAATGGTCAATTACAGGATCAAACCTGCTTTCGCTTATGTTATCTTTGGAATTCTGCGGATAGTTGATTGAGCTTGGATTCTAGAATCTGACAGACTTAATTTTGAGTTATAGCTTCTCTAGCTACTATGTACTAGCAATCCTGACTAGAATCCATAAGTAGTAAGAAGAAAACTGTATATCTCTTTGCACAGGATAAATACTAATTTGGCAAAACACCTTAGTTTTAAATTTTAGGCTCTTCCTTCTTGGTTCTAATGCATCAATATTTGTTTATTATATAATTAGAACATCATTGTCAGCCTTCTTCAACACCTGCCCTGTACCCAGAGTTAATTTTAGTGGCACTCATCTCCAAGCATGTTCCCATAAGAACAAGTTATCAGAAAGAGCATGTTGTGTATGTCCCAGACAATGAAAGTTTTAAAATGCACACCTGTCTGAGGCTAAGATTTGGTCTGACTGATTTTCTTCAGTGTTTCCTGAGCAATAGACCTAGAACGAAACTCCAGGAAGTTACTGGAAGAAAGAACGATATGATTAACACATGGGTACTTCATTCTGCTTCCAACTACACATCTCATAGTAAGGAGGCGGAATTTATTTCAAGAATCTTTTTAAGTAATTTTAATCTTTTTCATATAAAAAGGTCCTCTATAAATATCTTTGAATGAGTTTACTTTGAAGCACAGTTATGTATCTGTAGAGTATATTATGTAAAATCTAATTACTAGATTACAGAATCTGTCTGTAAACCAGAAGGGTGATATGCATAGCTCACATGTGGTGTTTGCCAGCCACACCCACCACTCCCTGGCTTTAAAAGCAAATCAAGACCTCCCACGAGAGCTGTTTCCTCTCATTCAAAGCCCAGACTTCAGAGGGACAGTTTCTTCTCTATGTTTCAGACTGAACATCTGAATCAAGAATGGGGGCTGACAAATTGAGCAAACAACGGCCAGGGAACCAAAGTAGTGACCAACTTGCCAAGATATTTCCAATAAAGTTGAGCATGGAGCCTTTTCAACAGGAGGAAATTCATGCCTGATTTTGTCAGTTGGCCAAGAGCTTGTAGCAGGAGAGATCACAAACTCTAGAAGAGAATCTACTGCTGCCATATTCCTAAATTGACATGGTCTCCAACTGTATTCTAAATACTATCCTCATATTCACAGAAAAGTGTAATCCTAAGTCCCCATTAAAGAAACTCTTTTTGCAGAACACAGGGGTTATTACAGAAACCATCAATGCTCAAAATTCGAAGAAGGAACCATGGGCTGCTTAGCCCAAATTCAGCTATACACCTACAGCTCAGAAACACTGAGGAAGAGTGGGGAGGCTTTTGAGAGCCAAAGGACAGGGTTGACTGCTGCAAAACAGTTTCTTCTAGACACACAGTGTGCTGCACCAGTGAACTCCAAACAATATGGCCACATGCATAAGAACACTCCAGGAAAGATGCCAAAGTGGATGAGTGAAAATTCTTCCAGGCCACGACCCTCAAAGAAGGGGTCAGGGCAGTCAATGGCTACCAAAGAGGAAGCTTTCTATAAAAAAAAAAAGGCCCCTGATAAATTTCCCAGTCCTAAGCACATCTACAAACAGGAACACAGAAAGAATTCAGTGGGTTATATGTGTGCATGCATGGGCGTGTGCATGCATGGAACACAGAGGAGCAGCATGTGCCCTTCCCCCAGCCTTGCCCAGGCCTGAGAGACCTTGTTTACCACAACAGACCAAATGATAAGGATCTAGGTGGAGTTACCCACCTTGGCTGCACAGAATTTAGGAGAACTGCCCCTGGGCTTGCCTTGAGACATCTCTGACCAAGAACGGATTATCCCATCCTTCTCTGGCTTAAACCGGAAAGGATTTTGGTGGGGCCTTTCCCTTTAAATTGAGAGCTGAACATTAAAACATTGAGCCTTGGTCAGAGAATTTTGTCTTGGTTTCACCTCTTCTCGACCTCTGTCCCCCTTTCATTCCCAGCCCCGCTTTCAGGTGAACCCAGTTGATTCATGGCTGCAGGCGGCTACAACAGCAAAGGACAGGGAGGGGTGGGAAGGACTTATATATAGTGTTCTCTCTCTCTCTCTCTCTCTCTCTCTCTCTCTCTCTCGTATGAAACTCTCAATTACAATTAAGGCTTTTATATTTCAGATAAAGCATAAAATTTAGGGGTAATAAGGACGTACGTATGTATGGCCAATATATTTGAGTGCAGATACTTTTCTGAATATATATAAAATGCAAGATATTATGGTTAATCTCATAATATTTCCCCAGAGAAAGTCATTATTCCTGGCCATTTCTTAATCTACCTAAATAATTGGGCCTAAATATGATGACAATGTCCAACATTTTTAAAAACGGTAATTTCAGGAAATGTTTCCTATATTCTGTATTTTATTAAAGGCCATCACAAATCTTTCTATACTAATTCTACATACAATTATCCAACACTTCACATTTATTTCAATTAATAATCTCATTTCCAAAAACAAAACTTTCATAGGTCATGCCTCACCCCTGTGGTTAACACAATAATCCAGGGGCTCTCTAAATACTGTGTGTTCAGTGTTCATGTGTAATGTGTTGACAGTGTTTTAAATATGGGGCTTGTTCAAAATATATAGCCTTTGACCTTTGTTATGATATTTATCTTTATAAATCTGTAATGCAGCAAGAAAAACAAACTCCAAACACCAAGAACTTACGTATAAGTTTTAGTTGATCATTTTCAATTGGCATTTCAGGCTAATGTCGGTGAATCCAAACCTAGGTTTATGCTATAGGACTCTAGAATGTGCGGTTAAACTCACAGATGTCTCCCCACGCAGGTGACAGCTCCTTACGCCAGGTGTCTTATCTTACCATAGGAACACAGTAAGATGAAAATGTCTTATTAATTAATGTGAGTAAAGTCTATATTACAATATATTTTTGAAATTTTAAAGAACTAACAATTTAAGTGGATATATAAAAGACATAATGCTTACACGAGAAATGAATTTAGCATCTGTAGGCACACAGAGTGTGGAGCTGAAGGAAGATAAGGCTCCCTTGCTACTGTGTAGGTTTCACTGTTAGGCTTTCATTATGACATACTCCAACTAAATTACTGAAGGCATTGCAAAAACAAGTCTCCAAGTGGAAAATATCTCGCTTCTTTTAACTATTAAGGATTCATTTATTAATAGTTCCTTTTGTTAGTCAAGTATATGATTATAAGAAAAAAATTAAAATCGTGATATGTCTAGGTATTATGATCATTGTGGAAATTTCAAACTCAGGGCTGGATAGCTCAGCAATTAAGAAAGTTTGCTTTTCATTTTAGAGCTGGATTCAAACCCCAAACCCACAGGGCAGCTCACACCCATCTGTAACTCCAGTTCTAGAGTGTCAGATACCTTCCTGGGGACTGTGAACAACAGGCATTCATGTGGTACACAGACATGCATAAAGGCTAGACAGCCATACATTAAAAAAAAAAAAAAAAACCCTCAAATTGCAATATTAAAATGAAGACATTCAAACCAGCAACTTGTCATTTTTTAGCATGCATCTGTTATAAACAAATATTTTGATGTGATGTCTAGAAACACTGGGATACAGCCTTGAAGCTGCATGCTCCCATTTACCTGTGTAAAAGTGAGCGAGCAATGACAATGCACCCAGCCTTCCAATGAACCAATATCCAAGTATTTTTTTCATTCCTTCACATGGGTCAAAAGAAAGTTTTCATATTATGTGAAGGGTAGGTTACCATAGAAACCAGTTTAAAGAGGGAATATCAAAATTGAAGTCTTTATAGACTTCTAAGAGCCCTTGAATTTTTACATGTCTTATTCAAAAGGAATAATAATTGCAGGTGACTGATATTAAAGTTATATTACAAAAAGTATACTCAAGTTTAAGAGAAACTAAGGTGTCAAAGAATAAGAAGCAATATGCTTTATGGTTAAACCAAATATATGATTTAAGATACTTTCATTTTAAACAGTCCTTATAATTGGAAAAACACCATAACTTCTATAAAAACAATTACTGAGAGGCCAAATCTTCAGACTCCATTTCAGAGATCCTGACCTAAATTTGAACTCAGGTAAACTAACAGACTGGTACCTAACATTAGTTTCCAAGTTATCCCCCCAACAAAACCTGAGCTTAGCTGCAGTCTTTAGGCTAATCCCCAACAAGACCAGCATCTCCAGGTTACTTACCCAACAAACCTACACCCCCAGATTACAAGCCCACCCCCTGCCTAAGGACCACCAATGCAGAGGGGAACAGAAATTAAGTTTATGATATGACTCCCAGCACCAGCCAATTGTGTTAAAGGCCACAACAGTCTTCCAATTAGATGCTTGCACACTTACTATAAAGCCTTGTCCCACAGATATTCGGAGCTCCCCCACCCCCAAAACCGTCCTGTGTGATGATGTTGCATTGGAGAGGCCTGAACTCGCTCAAATAGAATAAAGACCCTGCTGTGAGTTACATCAGATCGGCTCCTGTCTGTTTTGGGGGGATCACTAGCATTCCCCAGGCACTACATTATAGAATTCTAAGAAAAAAAAAATATCATTGCAAATAAATTAACATTCTGTCAATCCCAGGTGAGCCCAAGTAGCTCAGTTTTCTGAGAGAGAGAGAGAGAGAGAGAGAGAGAGAGAGAGAGAGAGAGAGAGCTCAGTGTAGACAAGTATACATAAGGGCTGCATGACCTGGGAGCAGAACAGTCTTAGTCAAGTTGAGTGAGGATAGGCTAAGTAACATAGCATTTGCTTCTGCCCACATATCGTCTGAGAATACCACTGAGAATATCATTATAAGGGCATGTGATGATGTTGAAAGTATTTGGTGATAGAAAACAAAACTAGGGAAATGCATTCCCAGTATTAAGCCTATTAAGCCTATTAAACCTATTAAGCCTATTAATCCCTAGCCAACATGTGTCTTTTGACTCTCAGGGCCTTAGGAAAACAAATGTGGAAATAATTCTTCAGTGACATGAAAACCATCACCTAAACTGGTCTCTGACCGTCAACCAAGACAGCATCATGTTTACTACGGACACTAACACACTGACTGTCCCTACGACAGTGTCTTTCATTGAAAAGTATTTAGAAACACTGAATTGAAGAAAAAAAACGTATGAAGCATGCTTGTAGCAGGGAACCTCACCCCTGTAGATCTGTTTGTTTGAGCAGAGGTGAGCAAATCCAATTTGTGACGGAGAGTACCTCCCTGTACTTTACAGACAGAGGCTTCACACTGAGAGAAAATCCACGGCCACAGCACTGTGCTTTCACGGACTGTGGTAATCTAATAACAGCAACAGGTGCTCCCCACTGCTTCTCTGTTAATCCTTTTCACATCCACCGAATTATTTTGGAAGACTTTAACATGACCAAAATGTAAGTAAATTTTAAAAGTTCTAAACTAAAACAACGAAACAGCATTATGGCTCTGAGGTGAAAGAATATTAAGCCCAATATACGCTCATGGTTTAAAAAGAGAATGTGAGATACGAAAATAACAGGTTTTGTTCAAAGAGTAAATGAATATGTTATATTTTCAAAGGGTAATAATTGTATTGTTTCTGAATTTACTTAATACATAAAGCTTCTACATATAAACTCGATCTGGCCTTTAGAGTCAATCAAACAGCTATCTTTATGGTGATAAGGAGATTCAGCAGGCCACCTCCTCCTGGCCAGACACCTGGTGAGGCCACAGAGCTGAGCCCCATCCAGTCCTCAAGCAGATCGTAACCACTGATCTTCAGAATGTAGGGCAAAGGTCCTTATCTGTTTCCTAATGGTTAGGGAAGGACAGTGACCAGCTCTATCCAGTTACCAACTGACTGCCTGCCATTGTGCTTAGAGCTCTGCTTTTTGTACCATGTCATCTGCTAGAACCAGAGACCATTAGAATCCACACAGAATCCCACGGTATCTGTATTTATTAAGCCCTTTTCACCAAGATTACTGTTTTATCATAAAACTCCACCAAGTCGGTTCTCGCTCTTGCTGTACCGGTCATACACGGAATCACAGATAAGCAGGGGACTGAGGTGAACAGAAACCTGGAGAGGGAAGGATGTCACATTTCCCAATACATTAAAGCAGGCGCTGGGTCTTGAAATATAGGAAACTTATAAATTCATGACGTATTCACTAATTTTATAGCCTCAAGTACTCTAGATTGTTTCAACTGGCTTTAAATATGTTCTTATAAGTACAATTAAACAGGCACATAAAAATGCTGGAAAATGCACAGCAAGTAAGTTACTGGTAATGCTAATGTTAGAATAACAATATTGATAGAACACAGTAGATCAGTAAATAGAAACTAAGAGTTTTTACTCTACAGGCTACAGAACAATAAACATGGCCATTTGCTCATAAGTTGTCTTTTGCTTCTTTCCACTAACCAGTATCTCAAAAAACAATGAAGTGTCTTCTAACGTGCTTACATGGTCAGATGATATTTATGAGAGTATAACCTTTCCTTAACCAGCATTACATCTATAAGGAATATCATGACTAATTCTGACATGTAAGTGCATCAAAGTGACTTGCTCCTTTAAACGTAGCTGAGTAATCAGATGGCCAAGAAATGTCAAAGAGTCGGATCACCTCCCCCCATAGAAACTATTCTGTAATAGATAACTTCTCTGAAGCAAACATGAGTATACTCGGAACTGTCTTAACTTCAACAGAGGCACTGTTGGACACTGTTGTAAAACAGTATTCTCACACCGCAACTAAGTATCAAAATAAATATACTACTTATTAGTTAACAGGATTAGTATCTGTATTCCTTATGAATTCTAATACTATCAGCAAAACTTGTAACTAACATCACATGCACAGATAGTTGTCTTAAAATGATTGTGGCGTTCAACTCTGAAATTTTAAAAATCAAAAAAATTGTTCAAGACTAGTGTGTAAATTCAGTACTGGAAAGGAGCAGCTTCCTGAGTTAACAGCGATCCATGTCTGCTCCACCCTCACGGAGAGATTAGGTAATATCACTGCCTACCTCTCTCCGACGAGAAGCCCAGCAAGTCTGTTTGATCTTCCAGACCACAGCAGCCACCAGCAGTAAAGATAAAAAACAACTAGAAAATAAAGCACAAATAATTGTATTCATGAGACACATAAAATGCAGTGAAATAAAATAATATAAAGTAGATTAAAATATAGAAAAGTAAGAATTTGTCATGGTATTTTAAGAGAATTCCTTCATAACTGAGTCACTTATTTCTTTGTGAACTGTTTTTTTTTTTTCTCTTTTTTTTTCTGGTTTGTATGACAATAGAATCATCTAGGATAATAAAGATTAATATCTATATACACACAAAAATTTAGAGGACGTTTTTCATAAACGTGTCAACTGAACTAATTGTCCTTTCTCATATCAACAGACTCGATTCTCAGTTGAGAATTTCTCTGTGGAGAATGGGAACCGTTCATTCTTTGAAATCTGAATAATTCTGTTTTCTTTCATCCTCTTTGACCCATTATAAGATCAACAAATGCAGACAGCAATCCAAATTTCTTCTTTAAACTATAGACTCCCCTCAAAATTCCATTTAAAAGGGCTTTCTGGTAGCTCTCTTGGTGAAGGTGTGTGCTGCCATCCCTCTGGAATCCTCATGAGAAAGGAGGAGAACCAACCCTTCAGAGCTGTCCTGTGGTGTCCACATGTCACTGGGGTGTACAGGCACCCCCTTCCACTAAATAAAAATGAGCAAGTGGATATTTTTAAAAACTGAAAATATCAGTTTTAAGAAGGCAGTTCTCTTTTTCGTAAAAACAGATTCTGGGTCTGGGCACATGGCTAAGTAGGCAGACATTTTCCTGAATAATTAAAGACCTGGTCCTAAACCACAGAATACAGAGACAGAGGTGTGGAGACACAAGCAAGGAAGATTAATTTTGCAAATCTGCATCTTTCTTTGGTACTGCCAAAATCACAGCATCTTATCATTTCAAAGTATTTAAGAGATTATTTAGTTCAGAATCCTTCCTAGAAAAGAAATCCGTGGTAGACTCAGACAGTGTCAAAGTTTACCTAATTAAGCCATCTTCTGAGAAACTGCTGACTCACAAGCTGTTTTCACTTTTAGTTACTCATACTATGAAAATATGCTCCCTGTGACCACCAAACACCCGTTCTATTCTGAGTACCAAATCAGTATGCTACCTTCTGAGACTTCTTACATCTGAGAAGGCCTGCGTGAGCCCTCTGGCTCAACAGTTCCTATCCAGGAGTCCCTCAGGGAGACATTTCAAGTTCATGGAGAATGTGCATCACATTTGTGTGATTTGCTTAACACTTAAAATACAGAACACACACACACACACACACACACACACACACACACACACGCTCCCCCCCCCACACACACACACAGACAATCTATGTACAGACTGCCCAAGTTGTCTAGGTTGAGGAGCTCTGTCTAGATTTTAATTATTTCCATGGAAACTGCATTTTTCATGTTGCCCTCAGGTTACTAGAGTAAATGTTACAACATTGGTGGGAACTGGCAGTTTGACCCTTGGTGGAAACTGGCAGTTTGAC
>JANHMN010000136.1:0-33992 GCA_030674055.1 Rhabdomys pumilio | reverse complement strand
TTTGTGTGTGTGTGTTTTCAACAATAATAATTAAAGTATAAGAAATAAGAGGACAGGAATATATGAGGGAGTTATAATTACATGCAGTAGGTGAAGTGAGGGGAAGAATAATATAAATATAATATGATATAAATATACTATGATACTAATATGATATGACACAAAGGACAAAATATTTTAAATGAATAATCCTGTCTTTTAGAGTACATACGAATATTTACATACTTGAAATATTTTATTATGATCACACTAATCCAATGATAATGCAGAACTGGATCACAGCCTGTAAAACATTTATATACAGATACATATGATATACATTCACATATACATGCACACATATACTTACACTTACTCGTAAGCATCATTTTATAATATAAAAAAAAGTGAATGAAAACAAGAGTTTACCAAAGCAGAAACTAGATTTTACCCCTGTTGCAAATCCCTAAAAATATCAAAAGATAATTCTACATTTTCCTGATGATATTTAAGAAGTCACACTAATAAAGTTGAAATGATATTTACTCATGTATACTTTTCATGAGTAGTTGACATGATAACCGGTGAGTGGAAGATTTAGGGAAACTATTGTCCTGGGGTCTCTCATATTCCTGTGTTAGAGAGTGGATCAGGTAAACTTAAGAGAGTTTATAATAGCTGCCTAAGAAATTTTGTGGACACTTTTAATAGGCTCATCATTCTGATAGGAAACAGTAGCTGCATTCAAGGGGGTTCAAAGAAAATAGAATGAAATCTCCCGAGCCATTACTATTACATAGAAAAGGAATTAAGGTTGTCTTAATTTCTACCCTTTATATTCTCAACCAGGGATCTGATGCAGAGAAAGCATAAAAAACAAGAGTTGAAACAACTGAAATACACAAATATTTGTTTCACCATAGATAAAGTGATGCAAAGCCATATGAATGGCTTATCTTGCTGTGTACAGAGTCTGAGGAGTGAGTTATCTTATTAACATTAAAAGTTAAAATTGTAGGAAAACAGAGTCATATAGTAAAATCCTCCATGGAATTGAGAGTTCTAAGTTAACTACTTGTGGAATCTAGAGTTAAAAGAAGAGAGATTTTTAGAATGAGGTCTATTTATAAGTTTTCCATTTATTTTTAAGTATGGTGTATATGGTGACTTTAATTGCTTCTTCAAATCTAATAACTGTGGATGTTTTGTTTGTGCACCTTCTGGAGTTTTTTTAGATTCCTATACTTTTTTATATTTACTGGACTAAATTTAATTCATAGTTGTTCATATTTCTATACATTTATATGGATAGCATAAAACTGAAGAACAATTTTGCTACTAAATTCTAAATATAATGTTCTTTTTTGGAAATGTTGTATTGGACCAGTTATTTGAAATTAAGAGATGTGCTTTTCTTGATGAATCCGTGTATGCTTAATCACTGAATGATTATAAGTGAAATTGTGATTATACAATTTTAAGTGATTCTGAGTAGAAAAACTTACAGGTAATATTAAGCAATTCTTCAAAATGCATTTAAATTTATATTTTAAAGTTAAAATTCTATACCATTACAATGAATGATTGTTGATAATTAGGTCTCCATGATCCCATTTTAAACAAAATTAATATTTTTAGTATCTACTTTTTCATACTTTTAAAACTCAAACACAATATTACAATAGGGTATTGTAAATTGAATGTAAAAAGTTTATTTCATTTAGTAGATTCAAAACCTATGAAATAACTCAAACACTATTACTATCTTTCAAGGAGAAACACTGAATTAAATATATTAACAAAAAAAATGAGAAAGAAGCTTGGCAAAGAAGTCGCAGTGGGTAAGATTATTCTAGAATGAACTACCTACCAGACTGACTAGGAAAGCACTACAGCAATACTTCCCGCATGGTTTTTGGCTTACTGCATGTAATCTATCATGGAGGTGGAATTTGGAAATGAGAGAGAAACCCGTTTATATGTGTGTTCTGGTGTGAAAAGACTGTTTCTTGTAACTTTTATAGAGGCTGCTTAATCATTTTCAATGGACATCATTGTAAAGGCACATTGTATTCTCAACAATCAGTGGAACAGTTTGCAAACATGGACAAAAGTAGACATAGGCAACTGTCTATTTCAGGATAGCAAATTACGTACATTTTTTTTTTTTTTGCTCTGGTTTGAGGTGAGGGTTGAACCCTGAGTCCACTTATCAGTCTACAGTTTTTTTCTAATGAGTAACTTTACAAACATGTAATAGATATCATGACATCATCTACAGTTTGATCATTATATCTGCAATGAGTGTGATGGGTATTTTTGGCTGTTGATTTGACTACTTTTGGGATTAATTAATCCAAAGTGACTAGGAACACTTGTCAGGGATTTTTTTTAATTTTTTTTTATTGGATACCTTATTTACATTTCAGACGCCAACCTCTTTCCCCATTTCCCCTCCCTAGAAAACCCCTATCCCGAGCCCCCTTTTCCTTTTTGCATTTATACAATTTTTTTAAATGTTAATCAAAGGCTTTATAAATCTGGTAATGCTCAATCAGAAGTGTAACCCAATACCCAACCTAGATATATAAACTATCTTTGACTGGTGGAGACACGTGAACATCTGCCTCCATGCCCCCTCTCTCTCTCTCTTTCTCTCTCTCATCACCCAGTTTCTCCTCTACTTCATCTTCTCCTCTTCTTACTCCATCTCTTCCTCTCGGTGTTCCTTCCCCCTTAGGTCCTCCTACATATCACCCTTCCTGTTAAAATAAAACTTTTCTCTCAAAATACAATTAGAGCATAATTATTCCTATTTATACCAGTGAGGTACAAGATAGTCTTAATATTCAGTCCATTATTTTGTTGACTAACCAGAACCTCTGTCAGGGATTTTTCTTGATTGAATTGTTTGAAATGGGAAGAACCATGTTAAATCTGTATCCTTCAAGGTGGTAATATCGACCTTCAATCTTGGCCACTCCTTGTGTCGGCAACCTGTATAGAGAACATGGAGAAAGGAGGCTACTGCTCTTTTCCTGCTTGACCTTGCTTTCACCACCAAGCCCATGCTTCATTGCCTATGTCCTTTCCTTCCCCAGATCATGTGTCTTTAAGATTTCAATCTAAAGTCTACCTGAAATATCCAGTCTGTAGACTGAACAACTACTGGATTCTTGGACTTTCTATAGGGAGTAAGACTTTGTTTGAATAGTGGGACCATAACCTGTAAGTCTTTCAAAATTATATTTATATATATGAATATATACATATACATATATATATATGTATATATATATGTATATATATTCTATCAATTCTTCTTATGTAAAGCACCCTCATGAATACACACTAATACAGTGAGTAATAAGCTGCCATGAATTAAATGTACCATGATAAAATACTTGGACTACACCCTAACTGACAATGCAATGTTCATTTTAGGGTGCACACGGGAGATTTTTATATACTGTTTAAGTTTTAATATCAAATGGAATATAAAGTGTTAACATTATTTACAATTCAAAATTATCATGACTGTTGGAAGTTTTGGTAATGTTATTACATTTATATTTCATGAGTAAATTATATATTTATATATTATGTATATATAATTATATATTTATATAATAACATATATATATATATATATGTATATGTGTGTGTGTGTGTGTGTGTGTGTGTGTGTGTGTGTGTGTGTATTACTTATTCTGGTGCTTGGCCCCACTTTATAAAATTTGCATGTATAACTGGGAAGATGATTTCTCATTCTACATGTTTATTAGATAATTCTATTTTATTTACATGAGATGAAAATTCTTTGTTCCTCACAATACAGTTAAATTCATGGTATTGTACAATGTAAGGAATAAAATTTAATGATTTCCACCTCTGGAGTATATTTTCTTCAGCATCATTATGCATTATGAGTTAAACCAGCTTTTTTGCTTCATCCTGGTATCATTCTATATTTTCAAGTTTAGTCTTGTCAGCAACATTTATGTTGAGCCACTTACAATTAAGAAATACCCCAATTACAAATGTATTTCTATTAAATTAATATCAACAAATAACCAAATTCCAATATCTTGATAAATGTATATAGATTTTCACATGTCATCTACTGGTTTTCTTTTAGCACTCAGTATTTAGAAACTTATTTTTTTTAACTTTCTCCTATCAGCATCTAAATAATTTATGACATTATAAAGTAAATAGATAAAATACATTTCATTATATTAATGTCACCTAGCCACTCCTGGTTCTTTTCTCCTACTATTTTACTGATGGCCATTATTTTCTTAAAATAGGTTTTTGATTTGTTTTGCTTTATTTCTCCATTAGATATTAGTAGTGTGTACACATAAACCCAAACAATCTCTTAGAACTAATTGTAGAAGCTCCTTGTAGAATCACCTTTATCTTGTTTTCCTTATATTTATTCAGTGTAACATTCTCCTTTAGCTGAATTTGCTTCTCATTAATGGCCCGTTTTTCAATCAAACCCATTCTGGCTGCAGACTCAGCTCATGGAAAAATTTTCAACTATTTTTTAATTTTTTTTTAAATTGTTAACGTCTTTTGATGTATTTGAAACATAACACAAGTGAAAGTTCTCATAAATAATAAGAATATTTTCTAGTCCCTAAACTTATGCCAACTTTCACAAAACAGACAGTGTATATTGTAGCCAAGAAGGCCATAGAGGCTAAGCATGATTTCAGCCCACAGCAATATATCTACAGATAGTTCACAGCCCTGAGCATATCACTTTGCTTAACCCAGAGATTACAGAGTAGAAAAGTCCATCCATTTTACTGCTACCCGAAATTCAATTTAAATCACCTTTTAGAACACATGTTGGAGAGCAATTAAAATCATTAACTCTTGATTTGAAATAAAGCAAATCCCTATGCCATAAGATCTAGAAGACAAGTAGGAATCTAGCTGGTGAGATGAGAGCAAGCAAGGTCACAGAGGTATTTTTAGGCACTTTGGTTTTTTATTTATTAGATAAAACAGTTCCAATTTTGGTATAACAAACTATTAGGAAAATTAATTAAATTTATGTGTGTTAGAATGTAGATATCAAGTAGAAAGAGTTATGAATAAATAGAAGCAAGATGGGATTTAAAACCATTGTGAAAAGGCTGGGAAAGATCAGTAACAAAATAATCAAATTTAGTTACTAACACAATGTAAGTTCATAAAGATGGGAGTAAAGCCGACAGTTTAATATAACTTTATTTTCATTCAGTTACGGGAACATTTTATACTTTTTAATGTTTATCCTTGAATGAAAATATCCTTAGGTGTTCTAATGAAATAAGTATTTCCTAAAATAAATGAAAAAGTATCTGATTCTGTAGGTGTTTCAAGGTTTAATAAGAAACAATTCTAGAAGCAACATTTATGTTATAGAGAAAATAATTCTTTCAGGGAGTGTCCCTGTAGCAACTACCCTGTGACTACTCAGGCTGTTCCATGCAGCTGTGAATTCAGAGCTGAAACAGCCACAGTAGAATGGATAAAGAAGGCTCCCAAGACTCAAAATGCTCACAAAATAGCTAGCAATCTTCAGGAAGCTCAAAAAGTTATATGCTTCATGAGTTCATTCCCTAAGATTATACAAACAATGAATGGTTACTATCTGAGTTTGCTTTCACTTGCCTTGCTAAACACCATGATACAAAACACCTTGGGAAGAAAAGGTTAGTTTTTTTGTTTGCTTGTTTTGTTTTTTAAATCAAAATTACAGTTGGTCACTGTGGGAGTCAGAGGAAGAATTGAAGTAGGGGCAGAAACAGAAACTATGCAGGAAAACTTCTCACAGGTTGCTCCCTATGGCTTTCTCAGCTTGCTTTCTTATGCAACACAGGGTCTTCTGCCCAAAGGAAACCCTGTCTACAGTAGAGTATGCCTTCTCATATCAATAATCAAAAAAAAAAAAAAAAAATGTTTCAGAGATCCTCATCCAGGCCGATCAGGTAGATGAATTTTCTCAATTGAAGTTCTTTCTCAAATGACACTGGTTTGTGTCATATTGAAAAAAACTAACAAACACAATTGACCAATTGGTATTTGGAAACACAAATGCATCAATATTAAACCATAATATTTCCTTTATTATACATTCCTAAGATTTTATCCCACTATCTCAATATGTTTTAACAGTATATACCTTAAATTTTCTCCAAGTCTTTTAAAAACTCTGTTATTAATGTACTCATTTGGCACACAGGTATACATGGAGAAAATACACCCATGCAGAAAAAAATAAAAAGAAATAAAGTTCAAAGAAATTTTCAAACTTTTTCAAAACTTCAAAGTCAAATTCTCTGAAAAAAAAACTAATGTCAAAAATTATAAATATGAAAACAACAAATTAAAAGAACCTGAGCTTTCTTTAAATATATGTAATAGCTCAACTGTAGTCTCCTTAAAAACAACTAAACAGAAAGACAAAAAACATGGGTTATATATTTCCTTATAAAATTTCAACAATGTCGACACTTCAGTACTGAACATCTGGGAATCATTAATAATTCCCTGGGGTCCAAAAGGCCTCAGCAATTGCACTTCTCTGTCTCTGCCATCTGTAGCACAAATAGCTTATTTCGTAGCCTCAGGTCAGCTCCTTGGCACACATGTTGATGTCCTTGGTAGTTTTCCCACAGTCCTTGCATTTTCAGTGTTCCAGTATCTGCACAGGCTACCTCTCACCAATAGCACCCTGGCTTATTTTGTGAGGTTCCACATTGCCACAAGATGCCAAGCCTCAAGATCTTTCTATGACATCTCAAATCCTGAACCTGTGTCTTTACTTGTGGCCTTTAATGGCCTCTTACATTGCCAAGTCTCTGCTGCTCTCCATGACACCCCATGCCTGCAAAAACAGTTTCATATCAGAAACTCTAACACAATACTAAGTTTTTCTGTCTGCATAAAATGCTGCTTTGGCTTTTTCTGGACCAAAGTTTCTTTGTATTGTCTGTGAAAATAACCCTCAGAAGATTGCATGTCAACTCCATTTATCTAGTTTTAATCATAGGTCATTTCTTCTGTTCCACCTTGTAGGAAAAAAATATGGCTGGGGAGCCACAGGGTCTCTCACACCATGCTGTGTGTAGTTGGCTGAGAATGCCCTGGGTTCCTCCATCTGGAAGTTAGGACTGGCTGTTCACTAAAGACCTCTCCACAGTTCCTCACTGCACAGCCCCAACACACGAGGAAGTCCTTGGGTTTCCAAAACCGGTTTATTGACATGGCAGATGGTGGATGTATCTGGATGTGCACCCCCCAAACCCCAGGGTAGATCTGAGTTAAATAGGGAGGGGAAGAGGGGGTAGGGGCTGGGGAGGAATTCTTAATTGGCTCCACCTTCTGGCCTTCAGGTACCTTATTAGTATGTTAATCTCTCTAGGGCCTGGGTCCTGTTTATCACATCCACCTGTGTTTGTGACTGAAGGGTGAAGGTGGAATGAAGATTAGACCTCATGTCAGACCTGACATCACACTCTCTTTTCTTTCATAAATGGAGGGGCAACTCTGTGTTAATGAGAGATGTGGATCACATGGAGTAGTCTGGAATCCGGGAGATATATGCACTCCCTGACAGGCAATGTCCTGTTGGGTCCCCGGCTATCTCAAACCCAGTGCTCTACTGGGGAGACCAAACCTTCTCTTTATGGACCAAATCTCACTCTCTTTTAGTGAAAATTTTAGATGAGGGAGTTAAAAGAAAACACTACAAATGCCATAGGGTATGGCACAATTAAGCCAAAGGGTAAGGGGAGCTGGAAGTGGGGGTTAGGAAGGCAAGGGATAATTGAAGCAATTAAACACAGGTGGTACAGTTTGAGGGTAATAACATCTGATCAATCAAGACAGACATTATGTTTTCCTTACTAACATGTAACTTTAGCTATGTGACTTTGGCAAAAGAGTTCATTTGTAGCTGGAAGGTCTGGATCTGTCTTCTGTAGGAGGCTCTCTGGGTCTGGCATGTGTATCTCTGGATCTCAGCATTCATGTCTGGGTCTCAACATCTCCGGGGTCTTCAATCAGAAGAGGTGGCCAGAAAAAGGCTGTGTCACAGGCAGGTTCCAGGAGATGGCGTTGTCTCTGCTGGACTTGTGGGAGCACCTATAATATAATCACAACAGGGACTCAGCACCCCAGCAGGGTGATGTCTGCAGGGTGTATAGCAAGCATTAGGGTACTTGGGAGCAAGCACGTCATGGTCTGTCGTTGAGATCCTAGAAAAGCAAAAATGTTTGAGGAAATTTTAGTTCTAGAAGGCACCTTTGAGTCTGCTTTGGATGGCTGAGGAAGAAAACATCATGTTAGGTATGTATCTGGTATTGGCATCGATACTTTGTCTGTAAAAGAGAACTACTTGTTAATTAAAAGCTGAAAAATGTTGATCAGCATGTTGATTTAACTTGTGGAAGTTGAGTAGATGACTTTTGAACCATAAAGAAATCTTAAAAGTTAAAAAAAAAAATGTTGGACATATATCACGAGTGTTAGAGAGAAAAGGAAGCATTAAAAGAAAAAAATAACAAAATTTTTGGTTGAAAAGCATAAGCATTGTTGTTTTAGGTGTTTCTGTTAGGGAGAAAAGAATACATTTAAATTTTTGCCTGAAAAACAGGATCAGTGTTGTAGGTCTTCTTGTTGTGGAGAAGCAGTAATGTCGGGTTTACAAGCAGTGGGGGAGGGGCTTTCTCTGACATGTGGTTGCTGGGTGCTCTGACAGAGAGGTCCTGTATTCCCCCCCTTTTTTTTTTCTTAGAAATCTTTTTTGTTTGTTTGTTTGTTTGTTTGTTTGTTTTTGTTTTTCAAGACAGGATTTCTCTGTGTAGTCCTGGCTGTCCCAGAACTCACTCTATAGACCAGGCTGGCCTGGAACTCATAAATCTGCCTGCCTCTGCCTCCCAAGTGCTGGGATTAAAGGCATGCACCACCACAGCCCGGCTTTAGAAATCTTAAATGTAAAGAAAGATCAAAAGGCTAACTTGAAGAAAGTTTAGAGGAAGAGACATATAGGCTTGATAGGAGAGCCAGGAGTCAGAGAGCGTGAAAGGCTGTGTCTATGGGAGAGACTCGTGGCAACCAGACCCAGCCTGGTGTTTTTAGCCGAGAGGAAGTAAGGTGGAGGTGGGGAGGGAAGCAAGCATGGTCTCCGACTCTCTGCTTTTCAGGCAAACCAACTGAATTAAATGGTCTCAGTAGGCACAAATGATGAAAAGTCAAAGGTGGGGAAGTGAGAAAGCAGGGTTCCTGACCCTGCTGCTTTTCAGGCAAACCAACTGAACTAAATGGTTGCAGGAAAAGCCTATGTTAGCCTATGTTAGCAGGCTGTGTGACTCCCTGGGAGGAGAAACACTGGAGACTAGAGTTTAGATTCAGTGTTTTTGAAAAGCTAGCAGGCACTCCTGGGGCCTGTTTATCACACCCACCTGTACTTGACTTAAGGGTGAAGGTGGAATGGAGATTAGATCTCATGTCAGGCCAACATCACCTGACCAGAAGCACAATTCTTAATTCAAAATATTAAAAATATCCTGATATAGTTATTAAGACATTCCCTATTTCACAATCCAAGTTTACATCAACTGCCCTCCTCTTAGCACTATCTTTAAAGTTCTAACAAGAAATAGATAGGTCAGCTGGGAACTTTCAATGGCTTCTCCAACCCAAAACTACAAAAGCAGTAAAATCTTCCTGAAAATAGAGCTAGGTCTGTTATAGAAATGCCTCGTGATCCTGGTATGCGATTTCTGTCTTATTTTGATTTTCTATTTTTTGATATTGACCATGAACAAAAAAACCTGAGAAGTAAAAATAATATCTTACTCATATCTTGTTAAACTTAGGTAGAAAATAAAAAAGTGAATAAACATAAAAGTGAAAATAAAATGACTTTTTCCCAAAAAGAGTTGAGTCAGAATTAAATTTGAGCTATGAAAATTACGTAGATAGTATAAGCACATAACGCAGAAAATAAGAGAATGTGGATCTGTACTTACTAGTAAAAAATGAAAATTGTGAAATGCTATTCTATCACATAATGCTATTTTTGTGAAACATAGCAGTGTCAAAATATATTAATAGTGATTTCTTATAAATTTAAAAAATGAATGTAATAAAAAAATCTATTATGCCTCAGCATTGCAATAAGCCTTATAGAATTCTTCTTTTCAGAGAAAGGAAAAGCTTAATGAATGAACCTGTATTCCTGTACTTCTTTATCAAGACAATGAAATATTTTTCAAGTTCTTTGCAAAAGTCTCAAAAATTATTAATACTAAAAATTAAAACTGTCTGTTTCTGACATTATTCAATAATCTTCTAAAAATTCTAGCACTTCTGAATTTAAATAGTGAAGCTGAAATTTGAGTAAGTAGGCAAAGGTGCTTACCTACAAGCCTGCTAACCTGAGTTTGTTCTCTGGCATCTATATGGTGGAAAAAACAGAATCAATCTTTTCAAGATTTTCTTCACATATCATGCCCCCAAGTACTCAGAGAAACACACCACACACACACACACACACACACACACACACACACAGTAAAAAAAATAAAAAAATAAAAAATAAAAAAAATAAATCGTGTTCAGGAGTGAAGGTGCACATCTGTGGTTCTAGAACTTGGGAAGTGTAACGAGAAGCATCAATATCATTTTCAATTTCATATCACTTTTGAAAAAAGCTATTTCACTCCCTTGGTTTAATTTACTTCAGGGTTGTTTTTTTTTTTTTTTTTTTTTTTTTGACTATTGCTCTGTAATACATCCTGAGGTCAGGGATGGTGATTTTACCCAAGAAGTTCTTTTATTGTTGAGTAAAGTTTTTGCTATCCTGTTTGTTGTTGTTGTTGTTATTCCAGATGAATTTGAGAATTGCTCTTTCTAACTCTATGTATAATTGAATTAGAATTTTGATGGGGATTTCACTGAATCTGTAGACTGTGCAAGATGTCCATTTAAACTATATTAATCCTGCCAATTCATGAACATGGGAGATCTTTCCAACTTCTGAGATGATTTTCGATCTTTTTCTTCAGAGACTTGAAGTTTTTGTGATACAGATCTTTCACTTGCTTTGTTAGAGTCACACCAAGGTATTTTATATTATTTGTGAATATTGTGAAGGGTGTTATTTCCATACTTTCTTTCTTAGACTGTTTGTCCTTTGAGGATAGAAAGGCTACTGATTTGTTTGACTTAATTTTTTATCCAGCCACAATGCTGAAGTTGTTAATCAAGATTAGCAGTTCCCTGGTGGAAATTTTGGAGTCACTTAAGTACACTATCATATCATCTGCAAATAGTGATATTTTCCTTATTTACTCTGTAATTTGTTTCTCTCTGGTCTGAACTGTTGCCCTGGGAAGACCTTGGGTGCTTCCTTTGCCTCCAGTCCCACAACACCCAGAGGAATCTTGATTCCAAGATGCTCTAAAAAGCCCAAGATCATATGTGAGGCGACCATAAAATCTGCCCCAACACCCTAGCACCAGGAGTAACTGAGACCACCTGGATCTAGGAACAAAGGAACCCCAAATTGGACAGGAACATGGGTTCTTTCTGGTGTTAGCTTATGCCCTGAGCAGACCTTGGTTGCTATCTCCACAAACAGTCCCATAACACTCAAAAAGAAACTCAACTCTCAGGAGCTCTAACACACTCAGGATCATAGGATCTCTGGACCTATGATTTCAGGATTTCAGGATTTCAGGATTCCAGAGGAAACTTGACTCTCAGAAGCTGATACATCCAAGATCTCAGGATCACAGGATCACAGATAAGGCTAAACTCTGAGGCATTCTGACACAACAAGTATCACTGGAAAGACAGTCTCCAGTTAGAGACAGTGAGTGAAGGTAGCACCAGTGATAAGCAGATGGAAAGAGGCAAGCATAAGAACATAAACAAGAGAAACTAAGGTTGCTTGATATCATCAGAACCCAGTACTTCCACCATATGGAGTCCTGGATATACCTTCACAACAGAAAAGTAAGATTCATATCTAAAATCACTTGTCATAATGATAATAGAGGACTTTAAGAAGGATATAAATAACTCCCTGAAAGAAATACAGGAGAACATATGTGAACAGGTAGAAGCCATTAAAGAGGAAACACAAAAATCCCTTAAAGAATTGCAGGAAAACACAACCCAGAGGAGAACAAATTGAATAAGACTATCCAGGATCTACAGATGAAAATAGAAACCTTTATAAAGAAAAGCAAAGGGAGACATCCCTGGAGATTAAATATCTAGAAAAGATATTAAGAGTCATAGATGCAAGCATCACCAACAGAATACAAGACATAGAAGAGAGAATCTCAGGTGCAGAAGATACCATAGAAAGTGTTGACACAACTGTCTAAGAAAATTCAAAAAGCAAAAAGCTCCTAACACAAAACATCCAAGAAATCCAGGACATATTGAGAAGACCAAACCTAAGGATAATAGGTATCAAAGAGAGAAAATTCCCACTTTAAAGGGTCAGTAAATATCTCCAACAAAAATATAGAAGAAAACTTCCCTAACCTGATGAAAGAGATGCCCATGAAAATACAAGAAGCCTATAGAACTCTGTAGGGCCTGACATGAGGTCTAACCTCCATTCCACCTTCACCCTTCAGTCATGTACACAGGTGGGCATGATAAACAGGCCCCAGGCCCTAGAGAGTTTTACATACTAATGAGGTACCTGAAAGTCAGAGGGTGGAGCTGATTAAGCATTCCTCCCCCCTCTTCCCCTCCCTATTTAACTCAGGTCCACCCTGGGTTTTGGGGGAGCACATCAAGATTCATCCACCATCTGCCATGCCAATAAACCAGTTTTGGAAACCCAAGGACTTCCTCATGTGTTGGGACCCCGTGCTGTGAGGAGCCATGGAGCCACAACAGAGGCCTTTAGTAAGCAGCCGGGGCCTAACTTCCAGCTGGAGGAACCCAGGGTGTTCTTAGCCAACTACATACAGCATGGCATAAGAGACCCTGCTGTTCCCCAGCCATATTTTTTACCCACAGAACTCCAAATAGACTGGACCAGAAAAAATGTTCTTCCTGTCAAATAATAATAAAACACCAAATGCACAAAACAAAGACTATTAAAAGAAGTAAGAGAAAAAGGTCAAGTAACATACAAAGGCAGACCTATCAGAATTACACCAAACTTCTCAACAACGACTATAAAAGCCAGAAGATCCTGAACAGATGTCAAACAGACTCTAAGAGAACACAAATGCCAACCCAGGCTATTAATCTCAGCAATACTCTCAATTACCATAGATGGAGAAACCAAGATATTTCATAAAAAACAAATTTATAGAATAACTTTCCATAAATACAGCCCTACAAAGGATAATAGATGAAACTCCAACACAAGAAGAGAAACTACACCCTAGAACAAGCAAGAAAGTAATCTTCTTTCAACAATCTCCAAAGAAGATAGCCCCACAAGCATATTTCCACCTCTAACAACAAAAATGACAGGAAGCAACACTCATTTTTCCTTAATATCTCTTAACATCAATGGACTCAGTTCCCCAATAAAATGACATAGACTAACAGACTGGATTCTTAAAAAGAACCCAGCATTTAGCTGCATACAGGAAACATACCTCAGTGACAAAGATAGACAGTAGGTCACAGTAAAATATTGGAAAAAAAATTTTTTAAAGCAAATAGTCCCAAGAAACAAGCTGGAGCAGTCATTCTAATATTTAATAAAATCTACCTTCAACCAAAAGTTATCAAACAAAAAAATAAAGATACAGAAGGACACTTCATACTCATCATAGGAAAAATCTACCAAGATGAATTATCAATTCTCAACATATATGATCCAAATGCAAGGGCACCCACATTCATAAAAGAAACTTTACTAAAGCTCAAAGCACATGAACAAAGACACAGTGAAACTGAAGAAAATTATGAACCAAATAATTTTAACATATATTTATAAAGTATTTCATCTTAAAACAAAAGAATATACATTCTTCTCAGCACCTCATAATACCATCTTCATATAATTGGTCACAAAATAGGCTTCGACAGATACAAGAATATTGAAATAATCCTATGTATTCTATTAGATTACCACAGTCTAAGACTGTTGTTCAATAACAACAAAAACAACAGAAAGTCCACATATATATGGAAGTGGAACAATGTTCTCCTCAATGATAAGTTGATCAAGGAAGAAATAAAGGAAGACATTAAGGACTTTTTAGAATTTAATGAAAATAAAGGCACATCATACCAAAACTTATGAGAAACAATGAAAGCAGTGCTAAGAGGAAAACTCACAGCTCTTAGTGCCTACAAAAAAGAAACTGGAGAGATCATACATTAGCAGCTTGAGAGCACACATGAAACCTCTAGAACAAAAAGAAGCAAATACACCCAAGAGGAGTAGACAGTAGGAAATAATGAAACTCAGGGCTGAAATCAACAAAGTAGAAACAAAAAGAACTATACAAAGAATCAACAAAACCAGGAACTGGTTCTTTGAGAAAAATCAACAAGATAGACAGACCCTAAGCCAGATTATTGGAAGGACACAGAGCCAGTGTCCAAATTAATGAAATCATAAATGAAATAGGAGATACAAAAATGGAGACCAAGGCAATTCAACAAATCATCAGATCCTACTACAGAAGGCTATACTCAACCTAATTTGAAAATTCGGATGAAATGGACAATTTTCTAGACAGATACCAGGTGCCAAAGTTAATTCCATGTCAGATAAACCATGTAAACAATCCCATAACCCCTAAAGAAATGGAAGCAGTCATTAAAAGACTCTCAACCAAAAAAAAAAAAAAAATGCCCAAGACCAGATGGTTTTAGTGCTGAATTCTATCAGACCTTCAAAGAAGACTTAATATCAATACTCTTTAAAGTACTCCACAAAATAGAAACAGAAGAAACCCTACCCAGTTCATTCTATGAAACCACAATTAAGCTTAAACTTAAATCACACAAAGACTCAACAAATAAAGAGAACGTCAGACCAATTTCCCTTATGATCATCGTTGCAAAAATACTCAATAAAATTCTTGCAAACCAAATCCAAGAACACATCAAAACAATCATTCACCAGGATCCAGTAGGCTCTATTCTAGGGATGCAGGAATGGTTCAATATATGAAAATCCATCAAAGTAATCCACTACATAAACAAACTCAAATGTAAAATACACATGATCATTTCATTAAATCCTGAAAAAGAGTTTGACAAATTTCAACATACCTTCATTTTAAAAATCTTGGAAAGATCAGTTACTCAAGGCTTATACCTAAACTTAGTAAAAGCAATATACAGCAAACCAGTAGCCAACATCAAACAAAATGGAGAAAAACTTGAAGCAATCCCATTAATATCAGGGCTGGACAAGGTTGCTCAATCTCTCCTTATCTATTCAATATAGTACATGAAGTTCTAGCAAGAGTAATTAGACAACAAAATGATAATTTATTTGCATTTCTGAATTTAACACAGTTTAAGAGTTGAACTTATAATACTTGTATGATTGGAAAATACATAGACTGCCTAAGCTGTGTTAAAGAAATGGGAGGAATAATTAAATTTTTGACAAGACAGTGCTCTCTTCCACAGATGCCTGTCCTAATTTCCATTTGTGAAGTTGTCATTTTCCTTACTGAGTATGTCCTCTTGTCTGAAGTCTGCTTAACGCACATAAATCAACATATTTGGCACATTATCAAAATCAAAGGTGACTATCATTTCCATTTACTTATAAATATCAGTTTATAGATTAAAAATTTGAATGACATTCTTCTCATATATTTCCACTTAATACTGACAATGTTTAAGCCACACACTAATGAGACCCACAATGTAAGATTTTCAAATATAGAATCTTTCTTGAAATAATATCTGTGAAAATGCATTACTTTATTTCCCATGTTAATTTCAAAACATGTTTCTAAATATTTAATAAAAATATTATTAATAGTACCCTATTGATCATTTCTGGATGGATCAATATATTGATACCACTGTACCTCCAAAACTACTAGTACTGTGCACTGTTAAATTTATTCATATTGCCTTAGATATCTTACATCATAGCTTTGTGGATTTCTTAGTGAACATTCAGCAAACTTACTTATCAAAGTACTTCTTGTACTTTGAAACACTTGTAAATCCCACTGTGTTTTGCATTAGTTGTTAACATGTAAATGTTTATTTGGTTTTTAATTGCATCAATCTTGTTACTATATCTTTGTTGAATTCTTAGTTCTGAAAGACTTTTTCCCTTTTCTCTTGCTTTCTGTTTTAGAGCTCTATGACTTTGTCGGTTGCTATGGAAACATTAGCTCTGTAATTACAGTGTTATGATTTCCTTTTTTGTGATTATGTCTGCTGTGTTTTTCACCCTTTCTTGTTGCATATTAACTACTGAAATTCTAATAGTGATTTAAATAACAGTAGTATGAGACAATTTTACTATATGCATGATCTTAAATGGATAGTGTTTATGTTTCACCATTGAATGCAATGACAACCATACATTTTTATAACAGTTTTTTTTTTTTTAAGGTGAGGTTGTCTCCTTTGTTTCATATATAGCTGAATGACATAATCATTTGCAATATAGAACTGAATGATAGATCTGAGTCAGTTGAAGACGCTATAGACTATTATTTTACATTTTACTCTTTATAGTGGATTACAATGAGTGATTTTCAAATTTTTATTTAGTCATGCAAACCTAGAATCAATTTTTGATAAGCGATAAGTATTTTTATATATGATCAATTTTGTGTTGAATGAAAATTTTGTTTTCAAGATTTTCTTGGTTTAAAATGCTTTTGGTGTGATGGCTTTGTCCTATATTTAATTTTGTTTGTTTAATAAATTCTGTATTTTGCATTCAAATGTGAACTATTCTTTTACAAGAAATGATAAGTAAAGACTCATTCAGTGTTTTCTTGTTTCATACTGTCACTGTATTTCTTTTTTCAAAATTTTTATTATTCTTTTTTTTTTTGGTTTTGTTTGTTTGTTTGTTTGTTTGTTTTTTTACACTCCAGATTTTCCTCCTGCTCCAACCTCTAACATCCCACACCTCTTCCTCTCCCCGTTGTCTCCATGAAGATCTCCTTAACCCCCTTCACTCCAATAGACCTCCCTACTCCCTGGGGCCTCAAGTCTCTTGAGGGTTAGGTGCATCTTCTTTGATTGAACCCAGACCCAGCAGTCCTCTGCTGTATATGTGTTGGGGGCCTCATATCAGGTGGTGTATGCTACCTGGTTGGTGACTCAGTGTCTGAGAGATCTCAGAGATCCAGGTTAACTGAGACTGCTAGTGCTCCTACAGGGTTGCCCTCATCCTGTCTCTGCATTTCTATTCATACACTCTTCTTTTCTCTTGTCACTTTTGGAATTAGTCATTTACTTCTATCAAAGTTACTTTTGATAAGTGAATATTTGAGGTTATCTCACAAATAAGTTGTATGCAAAAAATCACAGAGATATGGAAATTTATATCAGAGGATAAATCAAAGGAATTTTTGTCTACACATTTTGCTTTTTATTTACTAATAGTTGTGTTCATGACACGATTACCAAATGTTATCAGGATGTTTCAGAGACAGTGAATAAAAAACATGTGTACAATATTTGAGAAGTAAAAAATAGTCAAAAAATCCATTGACTATGAAGAAAATTCTCTTTGCCTGCTATAACTGGGAGCTTTCAGAAGTACCCAGGTTTCAATTTTGCTATTATAGCACCCCCGCATTGCTTAGGAAGTTCTGCCATTAGTTCTTCAGTGAAACTAAAGATGTGCCACATGTGAGCTTTAAAATAACTCTACTCTTCTACTCTGTGCGCACATTAAAACTGTGTGAACCAATTTTTATATTTATCCACAGATAAATCAAAATAACTTAATTAGATCTTAGTCACCTTTGCAAATACCGTTCCTGATTCCAAGAAGAAGATGGCTGAATACAAGAAAGAGCAAATTACACAAATAAGATGCCTGAGTGTAATAATAAGAGATCTAAGAAAGTAACATTTCAGGAAATGCTTAAAGGCTATAGAGCACATTGGGGATCAAAAGATCCTTTCATAGAGGTGACATATCAGATATTTACATTATGGTTCATAATAGCCCAAAATTACAATTATGATGTAGCAATCAAAGTCATATTTTGTTGGGAGCCATCAGAACATGAAGGACCATATTAAAGAGTTACAGCCTTGGTAAGGTTGAGAACAATTGCTTTAGGGTAAAAGCAGTATACCTATGTGTCGGGCCTTGGACGAGGTAACTCCATTTAACCTGCACCATCAATCACAAAGGACACAGGTAGAGGTTTCCACCTCCAGAGATTTAAATATTAATGAGTTATCTAAAGGCGGGGGGGGGGGGCATAGCTAATTAAGTTATTCCCTCCTCTTTTTCCCCTCCCTATAAAGCCAGGGGAGCCTGGCTTTTGGCAGGAACACGAACATCTACACCCATTCACCACACCATCAACAATAAAAGCTTTAGAAAACCAGACTCCATGTGTCGCCTGAGCCTTCCTGTGCCTGCAGCCAGATTCCCAGCCTATGGAACTCTGGATCCTTGAACTGCAGCTGCCAGCCCACAGCGGCTGCGGAAATGTGGGACCACTGAGGTGTAACCCCACCGCTGGTCCTCATGGCTTTGTCCCTGCTGCCCACCAGACTCCTCACTCCCCTGCGAGTTTTTTCCCCCACAAATATGTGTGTTGGTGTTTTATTCTTCAAATATAATAAATGCAGACAAAACAACAGAGTTATTTAATCCTCTCGCTGAGGAGCATCCTCAGGCATCCACAGATATGAAAATGCTTACAACACTTCATCAGTTTTCCTTCATATCTAACGTGAAGGGAACTGCGTCTGTGTGTGTATTTGAGCTTTATACTTTATATCTTAGAGAGAAATAGTTTTTAGAACTCCAATGTCCAGCCCTGGTGTTTTCTAATCACTCTGCTGACCTCATTTCTATAAATCAAAGGCCAAATCAACTCTAGTGTTTGATCTATACTTTCCCAGTCCAAAGCTTCAGCGTTTCAATACCCACAAGTGTAAATGTTCTGTTTTTCATTGAATATAATCTTGCTTTAAAAATGTAAGCATACAAATAAATTGAACATAAAATGCATGATTTACATGTTTGTCCTCTCCAACTTAAAATACATTTGTCTGGTATGCGTGATAATATTTATGATACACTATAAGCCATGATAAATTTAATATTTAACCAAATGTGAATATAGTAATGTTGCATGAAGTAGGTGGACATGTAAGCAAACATTTATTCATCCCAAATAGAACAAGGACAACAAAACAAAAATATGGTTCTCTCCAATCTAAACTTAGTAAGACAGGTAGTTTATCGAGGTTATTTAAGGGATCTTATTCAAGAAGTTGACAACAGAGGTGTGAATAAAACAAATGAAACTTCATCAGCAAAAATAAATCTGAGTATGGATGTTGAATCACAGAAACAGTATCCTTGGAGCTTCCTTCACAGTCTGTATGCAATTTAACTATTCAGAAATCGTTCTTTCCTCAGCAATTTTTACCACTTTTATAAACTCAGAGAAGTGGACTAGAAATTTGTTATTTTTATTTCATAAGTGTGATGATTTTTAAGAGAATGACCCCCATAGGCTCGTATATTTCAATGACACAATCACCTAGCAAACTCCTGAGTACTCTGGGTCTTAGAATCTTTGTACTCCATTCTTTGACATGATCTCTGCACCTGAGATACAAGCGTGTTTTATAGACATATCCACTTGAAGGATGCTCAAACGTATTTATTTCAAGTGGTTTTGGTTTCTGTATGTTCAATGTTGCAAAGAAACATTTCTTTTAAGAGGCTTTAAGAGTTCAGTTATTTGCAGGTATAACGACAAATATTTATATGTCAGCATTAGGAATTATCTCGAATTCAGTAAATTAGTGGTTTTAAATTCTCCTCTACTTTCACTGACTTCAATAGCACGGAATAGTTACTAGTCATAGTCTGTCTTTCATTGAACAGGTCTTAAGACTAACTAGAGAGGTATGATACTACTAAAGTATGTATGCCATTACTATTCCTTTAGCATTATTGAGCCAGGTTGGGTAATAACGTTGTTCATAAAGGTGATACCAGGGAAGGACTGTTGGCTGCCTTCCTCTCCTGAAAATTTGGATCTTGAATGGTATTTGCTAGTATTGTGAAAGCTATTACTTAGATATGGGACATTTAGACCAGTTCTATCACAGAGGGCCCTCAGCCCTGTTTCTAAGGTTCATGATATCTCTAACATAGGGGCTTAGTTTCCCCTTCTTGGGTTCAAACAAAAGCAACAGAAATAGGCTGTATGCATTGGTCATCCTTTTGACAATTCTGGCCAACAACTCAAAGGCAAGGGTCTTCTGTCTGGTGCTTTTCAAAGCTGTCTTTGGTTCTGAGAAGAAGCACTGCTAGCCTATATAATATCACTAATGAAAAATACATGTGTATTTATATACAGAATTGCATATATTATGCTAGTACAAAACCTGGATAACTATTTTGAAGAAAACCAATTTATAACCAGAAAGATTTAAACTAAAACTGAATAATCATTTATTTTCAAATCTTCAAATCTGAAAATGTTTTAGTTTACAAATTGTGTTCTTGTTGATAAAACTGAAAGTTAGATGCACATACACTAATTATAGCATTCAAAGATGCAAATGTGAATTCATTTGATACTGACTTGTGAAGTCTTTAGGGATTCCTGCTGGATTTTCATTGAATAAATCTGTGCTGTAGGTGACAAATTAACACTCTTATAAAGAAACATTTGTGGGATGCAGCTCTCCTCAACTTTCAGCTCAGCACGTAAAACATGCTTGGCACAAATTATAAGATCGTCATTGATTCCTCCTACCTCTGCCTGTTGTTGCTATTACCAGGTTCTCTGGATTTGTCACAGAGACGATGTTGTCTTTGCCCTTATGTACTCTGTATAAAAAGACAAAAGTAAACAATGTAACTATAAAATATATGTGTAATATGATTGAGCTAATACAGTAGTGACATGGCACATGAAATGCTGTGTCAGAATTCTAATTTTCATAAAATCATCTGAAAGAATTGTATTTATGATTTTTTGACTGAGGCAGGGTCTCATGTATTGTAAACTGGCTTCAAACTCACTCTGTAGACAACGGTTGCCTTGAAATTCCTCTTTCTCTCATATTCTCATATTACAGGAGTGTTTTTCCCTACCCAGTTTGTACCAAGCTGAGACAGAAGCCAGGGCTTTGTTCATGGAAGTCAAGCACTCTATTAACTGAACTAGATTCCCAAGCCCAAGAAAGACATATTGAGAAACAGCAAAGTGAAGCACAGATAAAGAATAAGAAAGCAAGCATGGGATATCTGAAGGTAAACCTACCAGGTAACAAAGTCTCTATAAGAATGAACAAGAAACCTAGGTATAGTTAAGGAGTAGAACATAGAACAAAATAAACTCACTCAAACAACCCAGTCTGTTCTTCCACAGAAGTAACAAAAAAGTTCTGCCTGGAATTGCCTTATTTTTTAAATTTATTCTGACTCATATATGAAGACTAGAGATTTACCACTGCATGCAAAGATCCAGACTCCTTTTGAGAGATATTGCTGAGTACATATAGATTTCCTTGGTTCAGTTTATAAACCCAAGTCATTACTCACATATGGGGTCCTTATAGTGGATATAGTGATGTTAGGACCAAACGTTAGGGACACAAGTAATGTAAGGGTGAAAGAAAAAGAAAGCAAGATATCTAAATATTCCATCAAAATGAGTAGATTGAAGGAAATGCGATGTATTAAATCCTACACTCTGTCTCTCCATATAGTAAGGTTGTGAGCAAAACTGCTTCAATTTTCATAGCTATTAAACTATTAAAAACGCCATTCAATCTTACTTTTCTGTGCCTCTCTTGAGAAGCAAAATTATTCCTCTTGTAATTTTTAGAATGATAATCTTAACCTGAAAATTAATGACCATTTGAACTGGAGAAGTAAATGCTTACATTAGAAATAGAAATGTAGCCTTCCAGTAATATTTTGGAAGAAATAAAGATTAAATCAGACATAGGAATGAAGCTTCTGCTACTGCATTAATCGCCTTAGCAGACAGGGATACTAAATTTCTCACAAGTATCATCACAGGATATCTTCTACCATGTTACAATTCAGGAAGAAAATCCTCACCAAATACTGAATAGATATTGTCTGGGCCAGGTGATACAGATACTCACTGGGCTAGGTGCTGCAGATACTGATGACAGCACCAGGGACTGTAGATACCTATGACTGTGTCAGTACTGCAGATACTGATGACTAGACTAGGTGCTGCAGATATTGATTGATAAGTGGAGCAGGTCCTACAGCTACTGAGGACTGGGCCAGATGTTCTAAATATTGAGGACTGATCCAGATGCTGTAGATACTGATGACTTGGACAAGTGCTTGTATTGTTATTTATGGGAGAAGGGAGCACAAAAGACTTTGTATGAAACAGAGGAAATGAATTAAGACTATCACTAATGATCTTTTAAAATTATTTATACAATTGTTTATGACAAACATTGGCATATGTAGAATGGTTAGGCATTAATATTCTTTCCAGCTAGCTCAAGGTTGTGCAATTTAGAAGAGGACATAGCTGTCTTCCTACTGGATTTAGGTATTTGTTCAGTTAACTAGGATAATAATATTATAATACACCTCTAAATATACTAAAGACACTAAACACTTAATTTCTAACCATTGAAATTATTATCTTAACTTAGTTGACCATAGTTGCCTACAGAAACATTATTTTTTTAAAAAGATAAATAATTCTCTTGCTTCCTTACAGCACTAACAGACCCACTAACTTAGTATTATCTTCTCAAACACTTTTCCTTTTCCAGGTAGTGTAGGAGTGCTAAATTTTACAGAAAGTAAAGTACACAATCAAGCCACAGTCACAAGTCTATTTTAGTTGTAACAATCAGATTTCCACGTTGGCTTAGTTTAAATTTATTAATGATATGTGACAAAATGTGAGTAGATACAGGATAGAATTCGGTGGTAACAAATAATCACACTTTTGAGCTGGTGTTCAACACCTGTATAATTTCATACACTTGAAGGAAGACTGTTCAGAGGCTGTCTTATCAACTTTCCATGAACCAATATAGTCAAGGATATTTGCTTAATGCTAAAATACATTCTATAAAAACATACTTCCCACACTGAATGTAAAAAGATCTGTGGCCAATTTGTGTCTAAGATTTGCTCAAGCATGTCAAGGAAAGAAAGGTATTACATTTCTTTGTGATGATATAATCAAGCATCGGTTATGAAGAATCTTAACATTTGCATGCTATTTAATTCTCTCCTTTCTGTACTGCACATTTCCTTTCAGACTGACACGTTCTGTGTAGTAGTCCCTTTGTAACCAATCCACACTAGACCTTTGCACAGGAAGTATCTGGATTCATTTCTGCTGAGATCCTTCTGCCTTGGCGAACCATCATCTTGCTTGTCAGGACACATTCAAACTGCTCAAGCTGGCTCCACCTCTGCTATTTCTGCTTGGCCCAGGAGAAATCCTGAGGCTATCCATCTGCTGCCTCCATCCTTATCCTGCTTTTGCCCCAGCCAGCCTCCAGCCTTCCAGATGGAAGACAGGCACCAGCTGCTCTCTCTACATTAGTGCAGTACTCTGTGCAGAATTAATCTTTTTGTTTGTTTTTAACTGTCAGAGACCACAGACTATGTTTCTGACAAATACAATACAATGAATTATTTAAAAATAAAGTTACAAGCACAGAACAAATATGTGTGTAAATATAACCATTTTTTTTATTATTCTTGTGAGGTGAAAAGATACCCTTGAATTGCCAATTTTTGTGTTTTATTTCTTTACTTACCCTTACTAAGTAGCTCACAAATTAGTCTTTGTGAAGCATTACTTTGGGCAGAAATAACAGAATCATCTTGTAACGAGCATGCACTAAAGTCAACTGGCAGAACTCTGCATAGTGGAAAGCATCCAACTTCCAGCACATTTTGTACAGTTTATCATCTTCAGTCCATTTTCATGGTAGTGAATCCTACTCATTGAAACTTATGTATTTATATAACTTAAATATGCGTTTTGAAGTTCTCATTATTTTGTGAATCAGAAAGGGTTGTAGAGTATGTACTGTCTGAACATTTTAGAAAGTTTGACATGTTCTGTCCTCACAATATGTATGTGTGTATGTGTGTGTGTGTGTTAATGTTGTATATGTAAATATAGATTCATTTGGACACACCTCGTGTCTATGTGTATGCAAGTGTATTTATATATGTCAAAAGTTTGGCATTCATTTTCTTAGTTGTCTGCTTAGTTTCTGAGACAGCCTTTCACCAGATCTGGTGTTTGCTGATTCAGCTTGCATGACTGACCAAGGAGCTCCAGGGATCTGTCTGCTATAGATCCAATCTTCCAGCTGTAGGATTATAAACAAGGCTTCCATAACTGTCGTGTGGGAGACTCAAATTCTAGAGTCTTCTTGTATTTTAATGGAAGACACCTTTTCAGTAAGCCATGTATTCAAGTACTGAGCAGCAAATTCCTGCCCGTTCAGTACAATGCTTACATGGTTAATACACATGTCACACAAAAATGAGGATATGACTTTCTAACCACTGAGCACCCAAAATGCTTTGTGGGCATGGCAGCCTGACTGTAATTCCATCTGTGGAGACTAGAGTCGTAAGATTCCAAGAGAACTTTGGATAGCATGATTATTCATATAAGACATTTTGTGGTTGTTTACTTTATTTCCTCTCTATCTGAAAATTGCTCCTGTGTGCCACAGGACAATTGTGTCTATGGTTGCCTTTTTGCATACATCTGCAGTGACAATGAGTGATTAACTTGGGCATCTTCCTGACTTAACAACTGTTTTTCTTGATGCGCTTTCCTACAGTTATTTGCCTTATTTACTAAAGAGGGAGGAGGGGTTAGGTTTATTGCTAGTTCTAAAATCACAGTTCTATGGTATGAAATTTCACATAAATTCACACACACACACACACACACACACACTCACACATGCATGCATACACATACACAGAGAGAGAGAGGGAGAGATAGAGTTGTAAAATTAATTCTGTGTTATAATAGAAACAAGGAGTTTTTGTCATTTTTCCACTATGTTTAATAATTAAAGTCATTATATAATTATAACAGACATAACAAACCTATGCCCTATTATGTCTTTGATATCTAGAAAAGAGTAGGGATACCTTAAGTTTATATGTTGTATTTTATGCATTTTTATATTCTGGTTTATTTTCTGTTTCTTCTTTAGGCCAATATTTTGCTGATATTCACTCTTTTAGGGGGATTTTTGTCATGCATATTTAACAGGGCATGATGTTTAGAGCAAAATGGCATACTAGATGTTGTTCATTTCACTCACTATAAAAATTCTTCATAACATAATCAAAATATACTAGCCATTTTAAAACAAACAACACTAAAAGGGGAAGGAGCATAGTTTATAAAATCACTAAGGTTGGATTGAATAGACAAAAAATATATATATTTCAATTGGTGCAAATTTTCATTAGTTATCTTAAGTCAGTTTTCTCCCCCTCAGTCTCACTGACATTGTCTTTCAGATGATTCTTCCTGCAGAAAATTGTGCTGTGTACACACACACACACACACACACATTACAAGAAATATGAAATCATGCTAAAGGCCCACCCGGCCAAAGCAGTAGCAAACCATCCTCCAGCTCCCTAAGCTACACGGTGAAATTTCAAATATATGGTCACCTAAATATCTGCACAATGACAACACAAGTTGATATGTCAACCTGAATGGGTGTGATATCTCACAAGGCCTCCCACATTCCTTGAATAAAAACAACATACAAGTCATGGTTTCTGATAGACAGAGAATGAGTCATGCATGGGGATAGCCCCCCAGTGGCACATCCAGTCCTAGACACATTCACATCTGAGCAATAACAAATGGACTTAGCAGGCTATGTTTATATACATACATATACATATCATATATAATTTTTTAAAAAAGATGTCATGAAATTAAAGGGGGATGGAAAGAGTCAAAGTGGGGAGGAGGGTGAACGTGATATAAATACAGAATTCCTTTATTGAATTCTCAAAAATATTAAATTAAAAATTACCAAAATGTTATCTATCCATGGCAATTTCTGTCACTGTTGTTGAAAACTAAAACACTGCTGATTTAAATAGTGTCTACTACTCAATGTTTCAATAAAAGTGTTCCTTGTTCACAAAATTTTGTAACTTAAAAGGAAAAATTCCTTACAACACTTGGCAGTACTTCCTAGCCACGAGCACCCTTCTACTTGTGCTACATTAGAGAAAATGTAGGATATTAGCTTTTAAACACTGAGTAGTATACAAATCATCTGAGGTCAATTTAAAATGAAGATGGTTGTACCTTACTTCCAAGGAACTCAGTTCAAAAGCTTTTCAACTGTTCCTGTAAAATAAGTCAGTAGTTACTAACAATGGAAACTCAGGGGTCACAAGAATAATATATAGAAATAATTAAAAAATCTAGCAGGAGATGTCACACACAGCAAGATAAAAGTGTATACTCAAGACAAATAATGTGAAATGGAATGGACAGTTCAAGGGGATAATGTCCAGTTTCATTATGTTAAAAAAACAAAACAAAACACTTTTCCAATGGGGAAAGAGATTTCAACAAATCAATTTACCTTACATTTCTTTGAAATTAAGTACTTAGCTATATCCCTGAGGCAGTTAAAAAATACGAGCTATGCACAAGGACTGAACTAACACCAAGTACAGGAATTCATGGTTGCTTCTTTTATTCAGTGATGATAGTTTTCAACAGGGTTATTTAGACCACATTTAAAGAAACAGATGCCAAATTGGTTTTTGTGTTAGGCCTTGGTTAGATGCCATTTCTAGTTTTCTCAATGAATTTTACAGAGAAAAGACGCAGCTGAGCACATCACCTGTCAAGTTGTTTTTTGTAGAGGCCATGCAGAAAAAGCCATGGAGGCTTAATATTGATGTTGCCTTGTCATTCTCAGGAACAATTGGACCAGATTTGGATGTACTCATTGCTCCTTCTCAAAGCTGCTGACACACACTCATCAGCTTGCTGCAAACAGTGATTGTCAGGGACAATCATTTCTGTCAGCTGAATAAGGAATGCTGATCCTTTCATTCTCCTTTCAGAGTAAATGTGGAGCCAGAAATTTCATCAAAGACTAGTAGGGCTATAGAAAGCAATATATATATGCTGAGACATTGGATTGAGGTGTGGCATGCTTTCTTAGCCTTCAATTTGTAATTTCAAATTCAATAAGTTTGTTAAAAGAAAACATTGTACTACAGGGCTGATGTTCTGTTTTGTTTATAGTCATTGTCAATCCCATCAGGGTATTTAAAATACTTTTTTTTTTGGTGCCTGGTCCTTTTAGCTGGGACAGACACCTAGCTGGTCTGCTCCTGTAGAGACACCAAATTCTGGGCCATCCTAGAGGAGTCACTGCACTCATAGCAGCAGGATTTCAGGATCCTGAGTCCCAGGAGTTCTTCCACTAGGAGATTAGATCACAGGATCACAGAGACATCTGGACTCTGAGGAGTTCTAACACAGCAAGATACCTGAAAAGACAGACTCCAGTCAGACACAGTGAGTACAACTGACACTAGAGTTAACCAGATGGCAAAACCAGTTAACCAAAAGGCAAGCTCAAGAACATAAGCAACAGAAACCAATGTTACCTGGCATCATCAGAACCCAGGTCTCCCACCATAGCAAGCCTTGGACACCCCATTACATTGGAAAAGCAGGATTCAGAATTAAAATCACTTCTCATGATGATGATAGAGGATTTTAAGAAGGACATAAGTAACTCCCTTAAAGAAGTACAGGAGAACACAGGTAAACAGGTAGAAGCCCTTAAAGAAGAAACACAAAAAAATCCTTAAAGAATTACAAGAAAACACAATGAAACAGGTGAAGGAATTAAACAAAACCATCCAGGATCTAAAAATGAAAATAGAATCAATAAAGAAATCTCAAAGGGAGATGACCCTGGAGATAGAAAACCTAGGAAAGAGATCAGGAGTTATAGATGCAAGCATCACCAACAGAATACAAGAGATAGAAGAGAGAATCTCATGTGCAGAAGATACCATGGAAAACATTGACACAACTGTCAAAGAAAATGCAAAATGCAAAATGCGCCTAACCTAAAACATCCAGAAAATTCAGGACACAATGAGAAGACCAAACATAAGGATAATAGGTATAAATGAGAGGGAAAATTCCCAAATTAAAAGGCCAGTAAATATCTTAAACAAAATTATAGAGGAAACTTTCCTAACCTAAAGAACAAAATGCCAATAAACATACAAGAAGCCTACAAAACGCCAAATAGACTAGGCCAAAAAAAAAAAAAAAAAAAAAAAAAAGACCTCCCATCACATAATAATCAAAACATCAAATGCACAAAACAAAAAAAAAATACTAGAAGAAGGGAAAAAAGTCAAGTAATATATAAAGGCAGACCTATAAGAATTACACCAGATTTCCCACCAGAGACTATAAAAGCCAGAAGATTCTGGACTGATATCATACAGACCCTTTGAGAACACAAATGCCAGCCCAGACTACTATACCCAACAAAACTGTCAACCACTATAGATGGAGAAACCAATATTTTCCATGACAAAACCAAATTTATACAATATCTTTCCACAAAATTAGCACTTCAAAGGATAATTGATGGACAACACCAACACAAGAAAGAAAACTACAACCGAAAAAATGCAAACAAGTAATCTTTCAACAACACAAAAAGAAGATAGCTGCACAAACATAATTCCACCTCTAATAAAAAAAAATAACAACAAGCTAAAATGATTTTTCCTAATATCTCTTAACATCAGTGGACTCAATTCTCTTATAAAAAGGCGTAGACTATCAGACTGGATACACAAACAGGACTCAGAATTTTGCTGCATAAGGGAAGTGCACCTCAGTGACAAAGACAGACACTACTTCAGATTAAAAGGATGGAAAACTATTTTCCAAGCAAATGGTCCCAAGAAACAAGCTATAATAGCCATTCTCATATCAAATAAAATCAACTTTCAACTAAAAGTAATCAAAAAAGATAAAGAAGGACACTTCATACTCATCAAAGGAAAAATCTACCAAGATGAACTCTCAATTCTGAACATCTATGCTCCAAATGCAAAAGCAACCACATATATAAAAGAAACTTTACTATAGAGCAAAACACACATTGCACCTCACACAATAATAGTGGGAGATTTCAACAGCCCACTCTCAGCAATGGACATATCATGAAATCAGAAACTAAACAGAGACACATTGAAATTAACAGAAGTTATGAACAAAATGGATTTAACACAAATCTATAGAACATTTCATCCTAAAACAAAAGAATATACTTTTTTTCTCAGCACCTAATTGTACCTTCTCCAAAATAAACCCTATAATTGGTCACAAAACAGGTATCAACAGATACAAAAAGACTGAAATAATCCCTTGCATTCTATCAGATCACCATGGAATAAGGCTGGTCTTTAATAATGACAAAACCAATGAAAAATCCACATGCACATGGAAACTGAACAACACTCTACTCAGTGATGACTTGTCCAAGAAAGAAATAGAAAGAAATTAAAGACTTTTTAGAATTTAATGAAAATGAGGACACATCATACCAAAACTTATGGGAGACTATGAAAGTAGTGCTAAGAGGAAAACTCATAGATCTAAGTGCCTACAAAAAGAAACTGGAGAGAGCATACATTAACAACTTGACAGCACACCTGAAAGCTCTAGAACAAAAAGAAGCAAATACACCCAAGAGGAGTAGAAGGCAGGAAGAAATCAAACTCAGGGCTGAAATCAACCAAGTAGAAACAGAAAGAACTATACAAAATATCAACAAAACCAGGAGCTGGTTCTTTGAGAAAATCAACAATATAGATAAACCCTTAGGCAGATTAACCAGAGAGCACAGAGACAGTATCCAAATTAATAAAATCAGAAGTAAAAAAGGAGACATAACAATAAAAACTGAGAAAATTCAAAAAAAATCATCCGATCCTACTTCAAAGGCCTATACTCAAGATAACTGGAAAATCTGAATGAAATGGACAATTTTCTAGACAATTTTCTACCAGGTACCAAATTTAAGTCAGGAGCAAATAAACCATGTAAACAATCCCATAATCCCTAAAGAAATAGCAGAAGTCATTAAAAGTCTTCCCACCAAAAAAGCCCAGGACCAGATGGTTTTAGTGCTGAGTTCTATTAGACTTTCAAGGAACACCTAATACCATTATCTTCAAACTATTCCACAAAATAGAAACAAAAGGAATACTACTCAATTCTTTTTATGAAGCTACAATCACGCTCATACCTAAACCTCACAACGATCCCACAAAAAAAAGAACTTCAGACCAATCTCCCTTATAAATATTGGTGCAAATATACTCAATAAAATTCTAGTAAACCTAATCCATGAACACATTAAAACAGTCATCCATCATGATCATGTGGGTTTTATTTTCTTTGAGTTTGTTTATATAGTGCATTAGATTGATGGATTTCCAAATATTGAACCATCCTTGGATGGTTGGATCCTTGTATTACTTGGATAAAGCCCACTTGATCATCTCACTAGATACTGAGAAAGCATTTGACAAAATTCAATATCTCTTCATGGTAAAAGTCTTGGAAAGATCAGGAATTCAAGGCCCATATCTAACCATAATAAAAGTAATATACAGCAAACCAGTAGCCAACATCAAACTAAATGGAGAGAAACTTGAAGTAATCCCACTAAAAATCAGGAACTAGACAAGGCTGCCCACTCTCTCCTTATCTATTCAATACAGAAATGGAAGTCCTTGTCAGAGCAATTAGACAACAAAAAGAAGTCAAAGGGATACAAATAGAAAAGAAAGCAGTAAAAATATCACTAATGGCAGATGATATGATAGTATAATTAAATGGCCCCAAAACTTCCACCAGAGAACTTCTAAACCTAATTTAAAAAACTTCAACAAAATGGTTGGTTATAAAATCAATTCAAACAAATCAGTAGCCTTCGTCTACATAAAAGATAAACAGGCTGAAAAAGAAATTAGGGAAATGACACCCTTCACAATAGTCATAAATATTATAAAATACCTTGGTGTGAATCTAACCAAGCAAGTGAACGAACTGTATGACAAGAACTTCAAGTCTCTGAAGAAAGAAATTGAAGAAAATCTCAGAAGATGGAAAGATCTCCCATGCTCATGGATTGGCAGGATTAATATAGTAAAAATGCCCATCTTGCCAAAAGTAATCTACAGATTCAATGCAATCCCCATTAAAATCCTCACTCAATTCCTCACAGAGTTAGAAAGAGAAATTTCCAAATTCATTTGTAATAATAAAAAACCCAGGATAGCGAAAACTATTCTCAACAATAAAATAACTTCTGGAGTAATCACCATCTCTGACCTCAAGATGTACAACAGAGCAATAGTGATAAAAACTGCATGGTATTGGTACAGAGGTAGGCAGGAGGATCAATGAAATAAAATTGACCCAGAAATGAACTCACATACCTACGTTCACTTGATCTTTGAGAAAGGAGCTAAAAGTGTCCAGTGGAAAAAGTACAGCAAGTACAGCATTTTCAACATATGGTGCTGGTTCAACTGGAGATCAGCATGTAGAAGAATGCAAATCAATTCATTCTTATCTCCTTGTACAAAGCTCAAGTCCAAGTGGATAAAGGACCTCCATATAAAGCCAGATACACTGAAACTAATAGAAGAGAATGTGTGCAAGAGCCTCGAACAATTGGGCACAGGGGAAAAGTTTCTGAACAAAACACCAAAGGCTTATGCTTTAAAATCAAGAATTGACAAATGGGATTTCATAAAATTGCAAAGTTTCTATAAGGCAAAGGACACTGTCAATAGGACAAAATAGCAACCAACAAATTGGGAAAAGATCTTTACCAATCCCACATCCAATAGAGAGCTAATATACAATATATAAAGTGAACTCGAGCAATTATATTCCAGACAACCAAATAACTCTATTAAAAATGGGGTATAGAGCTAAACAAAGAATTCTCAACTGAGAAAACTCAAATGGCCAAGAAGAACCTAAAGAAATGTTCAGCATCCTTAGTCATCAGGGAAATGCAACTCAAAACAACCCTGAGATTTCACCTCACACCAATCAGAATGTCTAAGATCAAATACTCAGGTAATAGTAGATGCTGGAGAGGATGTGGAGAACGAAGAACACTCCTCCATTGTTGGTGAGATTGCAAGATGGTGCAACCACTTTGGAAATCAGTCTGCTGGTTCCTCAGAAAATTGGACATAGCATTACCCGAGGACCCGGCTATACATATATATATATATATATATATATATATATATATATATATATATATACCCGGCATATACCCAGAATATGCTCTAACATATAACATGAACATATGCTCAAGTATGTTTATAGCAGCTTTATTGATAATAGCCAGAAGCTGGAAAGAACCCAGATGTCCTTCAACAGAGAAATGGATACAAAAAATGTGGTACATTTACACAATGGAGTATTATTCAGCTATTAAAAAACAATGAATTTGAGAAATTCTTAGATGAATGGATGGAACTAGAAAATATCATCCTGAGTGGGGTAAACCAATCACAAAAGAACACACATGGTATGCACTCACTGATTATTGGATATTAGCCCAGAAGCTTGAAATAGCCAAGATTCAACTTACAGAACACATGAAGCTCATGAAGAAGAACGACAAAGTGGGGGTGCCTCGGTCCTTCTTAGAATGAGTAACAAAATACTCAAGGGAGCAAATATGGAGACCATGTGTTGGGCAGAAACTGAAGGAGGGGCTGTCTGGAGACCATTCCACCTGGGTATCCAACCCATGTTCAGTCACCAAAGGTGATGTGGATGTCAGGAAGTGCATGCTGATAGAAACCTGATATAGCTGTGTCCTTAATGGTCTGCCAGAGCTTGACTTATTCAGAGGCACATGCTCACAGCTAACCATTGAACTGTTCAAGGGGTTCCCAATGAAGGAGAATGAAAACCGAAGGAGCTGAAAGGGTTAGTGTCCCCATGAGTAGAGCAACATTTCCAACCAATTAGAGCTCACAGGGGTTAAACCATCATGTGGGAGCTTTGGGGTGGGGGAGACCCATGGATTCAGCTGTATATGTAAGGGAGGATGGCCCTCTTGGGCATAGGTGGGAGAGACGATCCTTGGTCACATGAAGGCTGGACCCTGTGTGTGGAGGAATCGGAAGTGGGGAGGTGGGAGTAGGGGTGTAGGTAGGGGCACATACTCATAGAAGCAGGAGGAGGGGGGATATGATAGGGAGTTCCTGGGTGGAGGAGGGTGAAAATTGGGTAAGGGGATAACATCTGAATTGTAAATAAAATATCCAATTAAAAAATCCTCTTTTTATTGAAATAATATTTTTATTCTTTATTTTATTTATTTACATTTCAAATATTATCTATCCTCCTTTCCAGTTTCCCCTCCACAAACTCCCTATCACCTCCCCTGCCTCTATGAGGGTACTCCCCTACCCACTCACCCACTACCGCCTCAGCTTGTACTAGTTTACAGTCTCCCCAGCAGTGCATGAGGGATTCTGTTCCCTACATTCATAATAGTCTTTAACTTTTTTCCAATCATCATAGCAATTCTGACTAAAATATGATGAAATTCTAACATAGCTTTAGTTTTAATTACCTTCTCACTATGGTGGTGAATATTTTTAATTTTCTTTTCCATATGTGATTTTTTTTTTGAGCTCTTTCTATTTAGCTCCATGGCCCAAATTATAA
>JANHMN010000135.1:0-33993 GCA_030674055.1 Rhabdomys pumilio | reverse complement strand
TTATAATTTGGGCCATGGAGCTAAATAGAAAGAGCTCAAAAAAAAAAATCACATATGGAAAAGAAAATTAAAAATATTCACCACCATAGTGAGAAGGTAATTAAAACTAAAGCTATGTTAGAATTTCATCATATTTTAGTCAGAATTGCTATGATGATTGGAAAAAAGTTAAAGACTATTATGAATGTAGGGAACAGAATCCCTCATGCACTGCTGGGGAGACTGTAAACTAGTACAAGCTGAGGCGGTAGTGGGTGAGTGGGTAGGGGAGTACCCTCATAGAGGCAGGGGAGGTGATAGGGAGTTTGTGGAGGGGAAACTGGAAAGGAGGATAGATAATATTTGAAATGTAAATAAATAAAATAAAGAATAAAAATATTATTTCAATAAAAAGAGGATTTTTTAATTGGATATTTTATTTACAATTCAGATGTTATCCCCTTACCCAATTTTCACCCTCCTCCACCCAGGAACTCCCTATCATATCCCCCCTCCTCCTGCTTCTATGAGTATGTGCCCCTACCTACACCCCTACTCCCACCTCCCCACTTCCGATTCCTCCACACACAGGGTCCAGCCTTCATGTGACCAAGGATCGTCTCTCCCACCTATGCCCAAGAGGGCCATCCTCCCTTACATATACAGCTGAATCCATGGGTCTCCCCCACCCCAAAGCTCCCACATGATGGTTTAACCCCTGTGAGCTCTAATTGGTTGGAAATGTTGCTCTACTCATGGGGACACTAACCCTTTCAGCTCCTTCGGTTTTCATTCTCCTTCATTGGGAACCCCTTGAACAGTTCAATGGTTAGCTGTGAGCATGTGCCTCTGAATAAGTCAAGCTCTGGCAGACCATTAAGGACACAGCTATATCAGGTTTCTATCAGCATGCACTTCCTGACATCCACATCACCTTTGGTGACTGAACATGGGTTGGATACCCAGGTGGAATGGTCTCCAGACAGCCCCTCCTTCAGTTTCTGCCCAACACATGGTCTCCATATTTGCTCCCTTGAGTATTTTGTTACTCATTCTAAGAAGGACCGAGGCACCCCCACTTTGTCGTTCTTCTTCATGAGCTTCATGTGTTCTGTAAGTTGAATCTTGGCTATTTCAAGCTTCTGGGCTAATATCCAATAATCAGTGAGTGCATACCATGTGTGTTCTTTTGTGATTGGTTTACCCCACTCAGGATGATATTTTCTAGTTCCATCCATTCATCTAAGAATTTCTCAAATTCATTGTTTTTTAATAGCTGAATAATACTCCATTGTGTAAATGTACCACATTTTTTGTATCCATTTCTCTGTTGAAGGACATCTGGGTTCTTTCCAGCTTCTGGCTATTATCAATAAAGCTGCTATAAACATACTTGAGCATATGTTCATGTTATATGTTAGAGCATATTCTGGGTATATGCCGGGTATATATATATATATATATATATATATATATATATATATATATATATGTATAGCCGGGTCCTCGGGTAATGCTATGTCCAATTTTCTGAGGAACCAGCAGACTGATTTCCAAAGTGGTTGCACCATCTTGCAATCTCACCAACAATGGAGGAGTGTTCTTCGTTCTCCACATCCTCTCCAGCATCTACTATTACCTGAGTATTTGATCTTAGACATTCTGATTGGTGTGAGGTGAAATCTCAGGGTTGTTTTGAGTTGCATTTCCCTGATGACTAAGGATGCTGAACATTTCTTTAGGTTCTTCTTGGCCATTTGAGTTTTCTCAGTTGAGAATTCTTTGTTTAGCTCTATACCCCATTTTTAATAGAGTTATTTGGTTGTCTGGAATATAATTGCTCGAGTTCACTTTATATATTGTATATTAGCTCTCTATTGGATGTGGGATTGGTAAAGATCTTTTCCCAATTTGTTGGTTGCTATTTTGTCCTATTGACAGTGTCCTTTGCCTTATAGAAACTTTGCAATTTTATGAAATCCCATTTGTCAATTCTTGATTTTAAAGCATAAGCCTTTGGTGTTTTGTTCAGAAACTTTTCCCCTGTGCCCAATTGTTCGAGGCTCTTGCACACATTCTCTTCTATTAGTTTCAGTGTATCTGGCTTTATATGGAGGTCCTTTATCCACTTGGACTTGAGCTTTGTACAAGGAGATAAGAATGAATTGATTTGCATTCTTCTACATGCTGATCTCCAGTTGAACCAGCACCATATGTTGAAAATGCTGTACTTGCTGTACTTTTTCCACTGGACACTTTTAGCTCCTTTCTCAAAGATCAAGTGAACGTAGGTATGTGAGTTCATTTCTGGGTCAATTTTATTTCATTGATCCTCCTGCCTACCTCTGTACCAATACCATGCAGTTTTTATCACTATTGCTCTGTTGTACATCTTGAGGTCAGAGATGGTGATTACTCCAGAAGTTATTTTATTGTTGAGAATAGTTTTCGCTATCCTGGGTTTTTTATTATTACAAATGAATTTGGAAATTTCTCTTTCTAACTCTGTGAGGAATTGAGTGAGGATTTTAATGGGGATTGCATTGAATCTGTAGATTACTTTTGGCAAGATGGGCATTTTTACTATATTAATCCTGCCAATCCATGAGCATGGGAGATCTTTCCATCTTCTGAGATTTTCTTCAATTTCTTTCTTCAGAGACTTGAAGTTCTTGTCATACAGTTCGTTCACTTGCTTGGTTAGATTCACACCAAGGTATTTTATAATATTTATGACTATTGTGAAGGGTGTCATTTCCCTAATTTCTTTTTCAGCCTGTTTATCTTTTATGTAGACGAAGGCTACTGATTTGTTTGAATTGATTTTATAACCAACCATTTTGTTGAAGTTTTTTAAATTAGGTTTAGAAGTTCTCTGGTGGAAGTTTTGGGGCCATTTAATTATACTATCATATCATCTGCCATTAGTGATATTTTTACTGCTTTCTTTTCTATTTGTATCCCTTTGACTTCTTTTTGTTGTCTAATTGCTCTGACAAGGACTTCCATTTCTGTATTGAATAGATAAGGAGAGAGTGGGCAGCCTTGTCTAGTTCCTGATTTTTAGTGGGATTACTTCAAGTTTCTCTCCATTTAGTTTGATGTTGGCTACTGGTTTGCTGTATATTACTTTTATTATGGTTAGATATGGGCCTTGAATTCCTGATCTTTCCAAGACTTTTACCATGAAGAGATATTGAATTTTGTCAAATGCTTTCTCAGTATCTAGTGAGATGATCATGTGGGTTTTATTTTCTTTGAGTTTGTTTATATAGTGCATTAGATTGATGGATTTCCAAATATTGAACCATCCTTGGATGGTTGGATCCTTGTATTACTTGGATAAAGCCCACTTGATCATGATGGATGACTGTTTTAATGTGTTCATGGATTAGGTTTACTAGAATTTTATTGAGTATATTTGCACCAATATTTATAAGGGAGATTGGTCTGAAGTTCTTTTTTTTGTGGGATCGTTGTGAGGTTTAGGTATGAGCGTGATTGTAGCTTCATAAAAAGAATTGAGTAGTATTCCTTTTGTTTCTATTTTGTGGAATAGTTTGAAGATAATGGTATTAGGTGTTCCTTGAAAGTCTAATAGAACTCAGCACTAAAACCATCTGGTCCTGGGCTTTTTTGGTGGGAAGACTTTTAATGACTTCTGCTATTTCTTTAGGGATTATGGGATTGTTTACATGGTTTATTTGCTCCTGACTTAAATTTGGTACCTGGTAGAAAATTGTCTAGAAAATTGTCCATTTCATTCAGATTTTCCAGTTATCTTGAGTATAGGCCTTTGAAGTAGGATCGGATGATTTTTTTTGAATTTTCTCAGTTTTTATTGTTATGTCTCCTTTTTTACTTCTGATTTTATTAATTTGGATACTGTCTCTGTGCTCTCTGGTTAATCTGCCTAAGGGTTTATCTATATTGTTGATTTTCTCAAAGAACCAGCTCCTGGTTTTGTTGATATTTTGTATAGTTCTTTCTGTTTCTACTTGGTTGATTTCAGCCCTGAGTTTGATTTCTTCCTGCCTTCTACTCCTCTTGGGTGTATTTGCTTCTTTTTGTTCTAGAGCTTTCAGGTGTGCTGTCAAGTTGTTAATGTATGCTCTCTCCAGTTTCTTTTTGTAGGCACTTAGATCTATGAGTTTTCCTCTTAGCACTACTTTCATAGTCTCCCATAAGTTTTGGTATGATGTGTCCTCATTTTCATTAAATTCTAAAAAGTCTTTAATTTCTTTCTATTTCTTTCTTGGACAAGTCATCACTGAGTAGAGTGTTGTTCAGTTTCCATGTGCATGTGGATTTTTCATTGGTTTTGTCATTATTAAAGACCAGCCTTATTCCATGGTGATCTGATAGAATGCAAGGGATTATTTCAGTCTTTTTGTATCTGTTGATACCTGTTTTGTGACCAATTATAGGGTTTATTTTGGAGAAGGTACAATTAGGTGCTGAGAAAAAAAGTATATTCTTTTGTTTTAGGATGAAATGTTCTATAGATTTGTGTTAAATCCATTTTGTTCATAACTTCTGTTAATTTCAATGTGTCTCTGTTTAGTTTCTGATTTCATGATATGTCCATTGCTGAGAGTGGGCTGTTGAAATCTCCCACTATTATTGTGTGAGGTGCAATGTGTGTTTTGCTCTATAGTAAAGTTTCTTTTATATATGTGGTTGCTTTTGCATTTGGAGCATAGATGTTCAGAATTGAGAGTTCATCTTGGTAGATTTTTCCTTTGATGAGTATGAAGTGTCCTTCTTTATCTTTTTTGATTACTTTTAGTTGAAAGTTGATTTTATTTGATATGAGAATGGCTATTATAGCTTGTTTCTTGGGACCATTTGCTTGGAAAATAGTTTTCCATCCTTTTAATCTGAAGTAGTGTCTGTCTTTGTCACTGAGGTGCACTTCCCTTATGCAGCAAAATTCTGAGTCCTGTTTGTGTATCCAGTCTGATAGTCTACGCCTTTTTATAAGAGAATTGAGTCCACTGATGTTAAGAGATATTAGGAAAAATCATTTTAGCTTGTTGTTATTTTTTTTTATTAGAGGTGGAATTATGTTTGTGCAGCTATCTTCTTTTTGTGTTGTTGAAAGATTACTTGTTTGCATTTTTTCGGTTGTAGTTTTCTTTCTTGTGTTGGTGTTGTCCATCAATTATCCTTTGAAGTGCTAATTTTGTGGAAAGATATTGTATAAATTTGGTTTTGTCATGGAAAATATTGGTTTCTCCATCTATAGTGGTTGACAGTTTTGTTGGGTATAGTAGTCTGGGCTGGCATTTGTGTTCTCAAAGGGTCTGTATGATATCAGTCCAGAATCTTCTGGCTTTTATAGTCTCTGGTGGGAAATCTGGTGTAATTCTTATAGGTCTGCCTTTATATATTACTTGACTTTTTTCCCTTCTTCTAGTATTTTTTTTTTGTTTTGTGCATTTGATGTTTTGATTATTATGTGATGGGAGGTCTTTTTTTTTTTTTTTTTTTTTTTTTTGGCCTAGTCTATTTGGCGTTTTGTAGGCTTCTTGTATGTTTATTGGCATTTTGTTCTTTAGGTTAGGAAAGTTTCCTCTATAATTTTGTTTAAGATATTTACTGGCCTTTTAATTTGGGAATTTTCCCTCTCATTTATACCTATTATCCTTATGTTTGGTCTTCTCATTGTGTCCTGAATTTTCTGGATGTTTTAGGTTAGGCGCATTTTGCATTTTGCATTTTCTTTGACAGTTGTGTCAATGTTTTCCATGGTATCTTCTGCACATGAGATTCTCTCTTCTATCTCTTGTATTCTGTTGGTGATGCTTGCATCTATAACTCCTGATCTCTTTCCTAGGTTTTCTATCTCCAGGGTCATCTCCCTTTGAGATTTCTTTATTGATTCTATTTTCATTTTTAGATCCTGGATGGTTTTGTTTAATTCCTTCACCTGTTTCATTGTGTTTTCTTGTAATTCTTTAAGGATTTTTTTGTGTTTCTTCTTTAAGGGCTTCTACCTGTTTACCTGTGTTCTCCTGTACTTCTTTAAGGGAGTTACTTATGTCCTTCTTAAAATCCTCTATCATCATCATGAGAAGTGATTTTAATTCTGAATCCTGCTTTTCCAATGTAATGGGGTGTCCAAGGCTTGCTATGGTGGGAGACCTGGGTTCTGATGATGCCAGGTAACATTGGTTTCTGTTGCTTATGTTCTTGAGCTTGCCTTTTGGTTAACTGGTTTTGCCATCTGGTTAACTCTAGTGTCAGTTGTACTCACTGTGTCTGACTGGAGTCTGTCTTTTCAGGTATCTTGCTGTGTTAGAACTCCTCAGAGTCCAGATGTCTCTGTGATCCTGTGATCTAATCTCCTAGTGGAAGAACTCCTGGGACTCAGGATCCTGAAATCCTGCTGCTATGAGTGCAGTGACTCCTCTAGGATGGCCCAGAATTTGGTGTCTCTACAGGAGCAGACCAGCTAGGTGTCTGTCCCAGCTAAAAGGACCAGGCACCAAAAAAAAAAGTATTTTAAATACCCTGATGGGATTGACAATGACTATAAACAAAACAGAACATCAGCCCTGTAGTACAATGTTTTCTTTTAACAAACTTATTGAATTTGAAATTACAAATTGAAGGCTAAGAAAGCATGCCACACCTCAATCCAATGTCTCAGCATATATATATTGCTTTCTATAGCCCTACTAGTCTTTGATGAAATTTCTGGCTCCACATTTACTCTGAAAGGAGAATGAAAGGATCAGCATTCCTTATTCAGCTGACAGAAATGATTGTCCCTGACAATCACTGTTTGCAGCAAGCTGATGAGTGTGTGTCAGCAGCTTTGAGAAGGAGCAATGAGTACATCCAAATCTGGTCCAATTGTTCCTGAGAATGACAAGGCAACATCAATATTAAGCCTCCATGGCTTTTTCTGCATGGCCTCTACAAAAAACAACTTGACAGGTGATGTGCTCAGCTGCGTCTTTTCTCTGTAAAATTCATTGAGAAAACTAGAAATGGCATCTAACCAAGGCCTAACACAAAAACCAATTTGGCATCTGTTTCTTTAAATGTGGTCTAAATAACCCTGTTGAAAACTATCATCACTGAATAAAAGAAGCAACCATGAATTCCTGTACTTGGTGTTAGTTCAGTCCTTGTGCATAGCTCGTATTTTTTAACTGCCTCAGGGATATAGCTAAGTACTTAATTTCAAAGAAATGTAAGGTAAATTGATTTGTTGAAATCTCTTTCCCCATTGGAAAAGTGTTTTGTTTTGTTTTTTTAACATAATGAAACTGGACATTATCCCCTTGAACTGTCCATTCCATTTCACATTATTTGTCTTGAGTATACACTTTTATCTTGCTGTGTGTGACATCTCCTGCTAGATTTTTTAATTATTTCTATATATTATTCTTGTGACCCCTGAGTTTCCATTGTTAGTAACTACTGACTTATTTTACAGGAACAGTTGAAAAGCTTTTGAACTGAGTTCCTTGGAAGTAAGGTACAACCATCTTCATTTTAAATTGACCTCAGATGATTTGTATACTACTCAGTGTTTAAAAGCTAATATCCTACATTTTCTCTAATGTAGCACAAGTAGAAGGGTGCTCGTGGCTAGGAAGTACTGCCAAGTGTTGTAAGGAATTTTTCCTTTTAAGTTACAAAATTTTGTGAACAAGGAACACTTTTATTGAAACATTGAGTAGTAGACACTATTTAAATCAGCAGTGTTTTAGTTTTCAACAACAGTGACAGAAATTGCCATGGATAGATAACATTTTGGTAATTTTTAATTTAATATTTTTGAGAATTCAATAAAGGAATTCTGTATTTATATCACGTTCACCCTCCTCCCCACTTTGACTCTTTCCATCCCCCTTTAATTTCATGACATCTTTTTTAAAAAATTATATATGATATGTATATGTATGTATATAAACATAGCCTGCTAAGTCCATTTGTTATTGCTCAGATGTGAATGTGTCTAGGACTGGATGTGCCACTGGGGGGCTATCCCCATGCATGACTCATTCTCTGTCTATCAGAAACCATGACTTGTATGTTGTTTTTATTCAAGGAATGTGGGAGGCCTTGTGAGATATCACACCCATTCAGGTTGACATATCAACTTGTGTTGTCATTGTGCAGATATTTAGGTGACCATATATTTGAAATTTCACCGTGTAGCTTAGGGAGCTGGAGGATGGTTTGCTACTGCTTTGGCCGGGTGGGCCTTTAGCATGATTTCATATTTCTTGTAATGTGTGTGTGTGTGTGTGTGTGTGTACACAGCACAATTTTCTGCAGGAAGAATCATCTGAAAGACAATGTCAGTGAGACTGAGGGGGAGAAAACTGACTTAAGATAACTAATGAAAATTTGCACCAATTGAAATATATATATTTTTTGTCTATTCAATCCAACCTTAGTGATTTTATAAACTATGCTCCTTCCCCTTTTAGTGTTGTTTGTTTTAAAATGGCTAGTATATTTTGATTATGTTATGAAGAATTTTTATAGTGAGTGAAATGAACAACATCTAGTATGCCATTTTGCTCTAAACATCATGCCCTGTTAAATATGCATGACAAAAATCCCCCTAAAAGAGTGAATATCAGCAAAATATTGGCCTAAAGAAGAAACAGAAAATAAACCAGAATATAAAAATGCATAAAATACAACATATAAACTTAAGGTATCCCTACTCTTTTCTAGATATCAAAGACATAATAGGGCATAGGTTTGTTATGTCTGTTATAATTATATAATGACTTTAATTATTAAACATAGTGGAAAAATGACAAAAACTCCTTGTTTCTATTATAACACAGAATTAATTTTACAACTCTATCTCTCCCTCTCTCTCTCTGTGTATGTGTATGCATGCATGTGTGAGTGTGTGTGTGTGTGTGTGTGTGTGTGTGAATTTATGTGAAATTTCATACCATAGAACTGTGATTTTAGAACTAGCAATAAACCTAACCCCTCCTCCCTCTTTAGTAAATAAGGCAAATAACTGTAGGAAAGCGCATCAAGAAAAACAGTTGTTAAGTCAGGAAGATGCCCAAGTTAATCACTCATTGTCACTGCAGATGTATGCAAAAAGGCAACCATAGACACAATTGTCCTGTGGCACACAGGAGCAATTTTCAGATAGAGAGGAAATAAAGTAAACAACCACAAAATGTCTTATATGAATAATCATGCTATCCAAAGTTCTCTTGGAATCTTACGACTCTAGTCTCCACAGATGGAATTACAGTCAGGCTGCCATGCCCACAAAGCATTTTGGGTGCTCAGTGGTTAGAAAGTCATATCCTCATTTTTGTGTGACATGTGTATTAACCATGTAAGCATTGTACTGAACGGGCAGGAATTTGCTGCTCAGTACTTGAATACATGGCTTACTGAAAAGGTGTCTTCCATTAAAATACAAGAAGACTCTAGAATTTGAGTCTCCCACACGACAGTTATGGAAGCCTTGTTTATAATCCTACAGCTGGAAGATTGGATCTATAGCAGACAGATCCCTGGAGCTCCTTGGTCAGTCATGCAAGCTGAATCAGCAAACACCAGATCTGGTGAAAGGCTGTCTCAGAAACTAAGCAGACAACTAAGAAAATGAATGCCAAACTTTTGACATATATAAATACACTTGCATACACATAGACACGAGGTGTGTCCAAATGAATCTATATTTACATATACAACATTAACACACACACACACATACACACATACATATTGTGAGGACAGAACATGTCAAACTTTCTAAAATGTTCAGACAGTACATACTCTACAACCCTTTCTGATTCACAAAATAATGAGAACTTCAAAACGCATATTTAAGTTATATAAATACATAAGTTTCAATGAGTAGGATTCACTACCATGAAAATGGACTGAAGATGATAAACTGTACAAAATGTGCTGGAAGTTGGATGCTTTCCACTATGCAGAGTTCTGCCAGTTGACTTTAGTGCATGCTCGTTACAAGATGATTCTGTTATTTCTGCCCAAAGTAATGCTTCACAAAGACTAATTTGTGAGCTACTTAGTAAGGGTAAGTAAAGAAATAAAACACAAAAATTGGCAATTCAAGGGTATCTTTTCACCTCACAAGAATAATAAAAAAAATGGTTATATTTACACACATATTTGTTCTGTGCTTGTAACTTTATTTTTAAATAATTCATTGTATTGTATTTGTCAGAAACATAGTCTGTGGTCTCTGACAGTTAAAAACAAACAAAAAGATTAATTCTGCACAGAGTACTGCACTAATGTAGAGAGAGCAGCTGGTGCCTGTCTTCCATCTGGAAGGCTGGAGGCTGGCTGGGGCAAAAGCAGGATAAGGATGGAGGCAGCAGATGGATAGCCTCAGGATTTCTCCTGGGCCAAGCAGAAATAGCAGAGGTGGAGCCAGCTTGAGCAGTTTGAATGTGTCCTGACAAGCAAGATGATGGTTCGCCAAGGCAGAAGGATCTCAGCAGAAATGAATCCAGATACTTCCTGTGCAAAGGTCTAGTGTGGATTGGTTACAAAGGGACTACTACACAGAACGTGTCAGTCTGAAAGGAAATGTGCAGTACAGAAAGGAGAGAATTAAATAGCATGCAAATGTTAAGATTCTTCATAACCGATGCTTGATTATATCATCACAAAGAAATGTAATACCTTTCTTTCCTTGACATGCTTGAGCAAATCTTAGACACAAATTGGCCACAGATCTTTTTACATTCAGTGTGGGAAGTATGTTTTTATAGAATGTATTTTAGCATTAAGCAAATATCCTTGACTATATTGGTTCATGGAAAGTTGATAAGACAGCCTCTGAACAGTCTTCCTTCAAGTGTATGAAATTATACAGGTGTTGAACACCAGCTCAAAAGTGTGATTATTTGTTACCACCGAATTCTATCCTGTATCTACTCACATTTTGTCACATATCATTAATAAATTTAAACTAAGCCAACGTGGAAATCTGATTGTTACAACTAAAATAGACTTGTGACTGTGGCTTGATTGTGTACTTTACTTTCTGTAAAATTTAGCACTCCTACACTACCTGGAAAAGGAAAAGTGTTTGAGAAGATAATACTAAGTTAGTGGGTCTGTTAGTGCTGTAAGGAAGCAAGAGAATTATTTATCTTTTTAAAAAAATAATGTTTCTGTAGGCAACTATGGTCAACTAAGTTAAGATAATAATTTCAATGGTTAGAAATTAAGTGTTTAGTGTCTTTAGTATATTTAGAGGTGTATTATAATATTATTATCCTAGTTAACTGAACAAATACCTAAATCCAGTAGGAAGACAGCTATGTCCTCTTCTAAATTGCACAACCTTGAGCTAGCTGGAAAGAATATTAATGCCTAACCATTCTACATATGCCAATGTTTGTCATAAACAATTGTATAAATAATTTTAAAAGATCATTAGTGATAGTCTTAATTCATTTCCTCTGTTTCATACAAAGTCTTTTGTGCTCCCTTCTCCCATAAATAACAATACAAGCACTTGTCCAAGTCATCAGTATCTACAGCATCTGGATCAGTCCTCAATATTTAGAACATCTGGCCCAGTCCTCAGTAGCTGTAGGACCTGCTCCACTTATCAATCAATATCTGCAGCACCTAGTCTAGTCATCAGTATCTGCAGTACTGACACAGTCATAGGTATCTACAGTCCCTGGTGCTGTCATCAGTATCTGCAGCACCTAGCCCAGTGAGTATCTGTATCACCTGGCCCAGACAATATCTATTCAGTATTTGGTGAGGATTTTCTTCCTGAATTGTAACATGGTAGAAGATATCCTGTGATGATACTTGTGAGAAATTTAGTATCCCTGTCTGCTAAGGCGATTAATGCAGTAGCAGAAGCTTCATTCCTATGTCTGATTTAATCTTTATTTCTTCCAAAATATTACTGGAAGGCTACATTTCTATTTCTAATGTAAGCATTTACTTCTCCAGTTCAAATGGTCATTAATTTTCAGGTTAAGATTATCATTCTAAAAATTACAAGAGGAATAATTTTGCTTCTCAAGAGAGGCACAGAAAAGTAAGATTGAATGGCGTTTTTAATAGTTTAATAGCTATGAAAATTGAAGCAGTTTTGCTCACAACCTTACTATATGGAGAGACAGAGTGTAGGATTTAATACATCGCATTTCCTTCAATCTACTCATTTTGATGGAATATTTAGATATCTTGCTTTCTTTTTCTTTCACCCTTACATTACTTGTGTCCCTAACGTTTGGTCCTAACATCACTATATCCACTATAAGGACCCCATATGTGAGTAATGACTTGGGTTTATAAACTGAACCAAGGAAATCTATATGTACTCAGCAATATCTCTCAAAAGGAGTCTGGATCTTTGCATGCAGTGGTAAATCTCTAGTCTTCATATATGAGTCAGAATAAATTTAAAAAATAAGGCAATTCCAGGCAGAACTTTTTTGTTACTTCTGTGGAAGAACAGACTGGGTTGTTTGAGTGAGTTTATTTTGTTCTATGTTCTACTCCTTAACTATACCTAGGTTTCTTGTTCATTCTTATAGAGACTTTGTTACCTGGTAGGTTTACCTTCAGATATCCCATGCTTGCTTTCTTATTCTTTATCTGTGCTTCACTTTGCTGTTTCTCAATATGTCTTTCTTGGGCTTGGGAATCTAGTTCAGTTAATAGAGTGCTTGACTTCCATGAACAAAGCCCTGGCTTCTGTCTCAGCTTGGTACAAACTGGGTAGGGAAAAACACTCCTGTAATATGAGAATATGAGAGAAAGAGGAATTTCAAGGCAACCGTTGTCTACAGAGTGAGTTTGAAGCCAGTTTACAATACATGAGACCCTGCCTCAGTCAAAAAATCATAAATACAATTCTTTCAGATGATTTTATGAAAATTAGAATTCTGACACAGCATTTCATGTGCCATGTCACTACTGTATTAGCTCAATCATATTACACATATATTTTATAGTTACATTGTTTACTTTTGTCTTTTTATACAGAGTACATAAGGGCAAAGACAACATCGTCTCTGTGACAAATCCAGAGAACCTGGTAATAGCAACAACAGGCAGAGGTAGGAGGAATCAATGACGATCTTATAATTTGTGCCAAGCATGTTTTACGTGCTGAGCTGAAAGTTGAGGAGAGCTGCATCCCACAAATGTTTCTTTATAAGAGTGTTAATTTGTCACCTACAGCACAGATTTATTCAATGAAAATCCAGCAGGAATCCCTAAAGACTTCACAAGTCAGTATCAAATGAATTCACATTTGCATCTTTGAATGCTATAATTAGTGTATGTGCATCTAACTTTCAGTTTTATCAACAAGAACACAATTTGTAAACTAAAACATTTTCAGATTTGAAGATTTGAAAATAAATGATTATTCAGTTTTAGTTTAAATCTTTCTGGTTATAAATTGGTTTTCTTCAAAATAGTTATCCAGGTTTTGTACTAGCATAATATATGCAATTCTGTATATAAATACACATGTATTTTTCATTAGTGATATTATATAGGCTAGCAGTGCTTCTTCTCAGAACCAAAGACAGCTTTGAAAAGCACCAGACAGAAGACCCTTGCCTTTGAGTTGTTGGCCAGAATTGTCAAAAGGATGACCAATGCATACAGCCTATTTCTGTTGCTTTTGTTTGAACCCAAGAAGGGGAAACTAAGCCCCTATGTTAGAGATATCATGAACCTTAGAAACAGGGCTGAGGGCCCTCTGTGATAGAACTGGTCTAAATGTCCCATATCTAAGTAATAGCTTTCACAATACTAGCAAATACCATTCAAGATCCAAATTTTCAGGAGAGGAAGGCAGCCAACAGTCCTTCCCTGGTATCACCTTTATGAACAACGTTATTACCCAACCTGGCTCAATAATGCTAAAGGAATAGTAATGGCATACATACTTTAGTAGTATCATACCTCTCTAGTTAGTCTTAAGACCTGTTCAATGAAAGACAGACTATGACTAGTAACTATTCCGTGCTATTGAAGTCAGTGAAAGTAGAGGAGAATTTAAAACCACTAATTTACTGAATTCGAGATAATTCCTAATGCTGACATATAAATATTTGTCGTTATACCTGCAAATAACTGAACTCTTAAAGCCTCTTAAAAGAAATGTTTCTTTGCAACATTGAACATACAGAAACCAAAACCACTTGAAATAAATACGTTTGAGCATCCTTCAAGTGGATATGTCTATAAAACACGCTTGTATCTCAGGTGCAGAGATCATGTCAAAGAATGGAGTACAAAGATTCTAAGACCCAGAGTACTCAGGAGTTTGCTAGGTGATTGTGTCATTGAAATATACGAGCCTATGGGGGTCATTCTCTTAAAAATCATCACACTTATGAAATAAAAATAACAAATTTCTAGTCCACTTCTCTGAGTTTATAAAAGTGGTAAAAATTGCTGAGGAAAGAACGATTTCTGAATAGTTAAATTGCATACAGACTGTGAAGGAAGCTCCAAGGATACTGTTTCTGTGATTCAACATCCATACTCAGATTTATTTTTGCTGATGAAGTTTCATTTGTTTTATTCACACCTCTGTTGTCAACTTCTTGAATAAGATCCCTTAAATAACCTCGATAAACTACCTGTCTTACTAAGTTTAGATTGGAGAGAACCATATTTTTGTTTTGTTGTCCTTGTTCTATTTGGGATGAATAAATGTTTGCTTACATGTCCACCTACTTCATGCAACATTACTATATTCACATTTGGTTAAATATTAAATTTATCATGGCTTATAGTGTATCATAAATATTATCACGCATACCAGACAAATGTATTTTAAGTTGGAGAGGACAAACATGTAAATCATGCATTTTATGTTCAATTTATTTGTATGCTTACATTTTTAAAGCAAGATTATATTCAATGAAAAACAGAACATTTACACTTGTGGGTATTGAAACGCTGAAGCTTTGGACTGGGAAAGTATAGATCAAACACTAGAGTTGATTTGGCCTTTGATTTATAGAAATGAGGTCAGCAGAGTGATTAGAAAACACCAGGGCTGGACATTGGAGTTCTAAAAACTATTTCTCTCTAAGATATAAAGTATAAAGCTCAAATACACACACAGACGCAGTTCCCTTCACGTTAGATATGAAGGAAAACTGATGAAGTGTTGTAAGCATTTTCATATCTGTGGATGCCTGAGGATGCTCCTCAGCGAGAGGATTAAATAACTCTGTTGTTTTGTCTGCATTTATTATATTTGAAGAATAAAACACCAACACACATATTTGTGGGGGAAAAAACTCGCAGGGGAGTGAGGAGTCTGGTGGGCAGCAGGGACAAAGCCATGAGGACCAGCGGTGGGGTTACACCTCAGTGGTCCCACATTTCCGCAGCCGCTGTGGGCTGGCAGCTGCAGTTCAAGGATCCAGAGTTCCATAGGCTGGGAATCTGGCTGCAGGCACAGGAAGGCTCAGGCGACACATGGAGTCTGGTTTTCTAAAGCTTTTATTGTTGATGGTGTGGTGAATGGGTGTAGATGTTCGTGTTCCTGCCAAAAGCCAGGCTCCCCTGGCTTTATAGGGAGGGGAAAAAGAGGAGGGAATAACTTAATTAGCTATGCCCCCCCCCCCCGCCTTTAGATAACTCATTAATATTTAAATCTCTGGAGGTGGAAACCTCTACCTGTGTCCTTTGTGATTGATGGTGCAGGTTAAATGGAGTTACCTCGTCCAAGGCCCGACACATAGGTATACTGCTTTTACCCTAAAGCAATTGTTCTCAACCTTACCAAGGCTGTAACTCTTTAATATGGTCCTTCATGTTCTGATGGCTCCCAACAAAATATGACTTTGATTGCTACATCATAATTGTAATTTTGGGCTATTATGAACCATAATGTAAATATCTGATATGTCACCTCTATGAAAGGATCTTTTGATCCCCAATGTGCTCTATAGCCTTTAAGCATTTCCTGAAATGTTACTTTCTTAGATCTCTTATTATTACACTCAGGCATCTTATTTGTGTAATTTGCTCTTTCTTGTATTCAGCCATCTTCTTCTTGGAATCAGGAACGGTATTTGCAAAGGTGACTAAGATCTAATTAAGTTATTTTGATTTATCTGTGGATAAATATAAAAATTGGTTCACACAGTTTTAATGTGCGCACAGAGTAGAAGAGTAGAGTTATTTTAAAGCTCACATGTGGCACATCTTTAGTTTCACTGAAGAACTAATGGCAGAACTTCCTAAGCAATGCGGGGGTGCTATAATAGCAAAATTGAAACCTGGGTACTTCTGAAAGCTCCCAGTTATAGCAGGCAAAGAGAATTTTCTTCATAGTCAATGGATTTTTTGACTATTTTTTACTTCTCAAATATTGTACACATGTTTTTTATTCACTGTCTCTGAAACATCCTGATAACATTTGGTAATCGTGTCATGAACACAACTATTAGTAAATAAAAAGCAAAATGTGTAGACAAAAATTCCTTTGATTTATCCTCTGATATAAATTTCCATATCTCTGTGATTTTTTGCATACAACTTATTTGTGAGATAACCTCAAATATTCACTTATCAAAAGTAACTTTGATAGAAGTAAATGACTAATTCCAAAAGTGACAAGAGAAAAGAAGAGTGTATGAATAGAAATGCAGAGACAGGATGAGGGCAACCCTGTAGGAGCACTAGCAGTCTCAGTTAACCTGGATCTCTGAGATCTCTCAGACACTGAGTCACCAACCAGGTAGCATACACCACCTGATATGAGGCCCCCAACACATATACAGCAGAGGACTGCTGGGTCTGGGTTCAATCAAAGAAGATGCACCTAACCCTCAAGAGACTTGAGGCCCCAGGGAGTAGGGAGGTCTATTGGAGTGAAGGGGGTTAAGGAGATCTTCATGGAGACAACGGGGAGAGGAAGAGGTGTGGGATGTTAGAGGTTGGAGCAGGAGGAAAATCTGGAGTGTAAAAAAACAAACAAACAAACAAACAAACAAAACCAAAAAAAAAAGAATAATAAAAATTTTGAAAAAAGAAATACAGTGACAGTATGAAACAAGAAAACACTGAATGAGTCTTTACTTATCATTTCTTGTAAAAGAATAGTTCACATTTGAATGCAAAATACAGAATTTATTAAACAAACAAAATTAAATATAGGACAAAGCCATCACACCAAAAGCATTTTAAACCAAGAAAATCTTGAAAACAAAATTTTCATTCAACACAAAATTGATCATATATAAAAATACTTATCGCTTATCAAAAATTGATTCTAGGTTTGCATGACTAAATAAAAATTTGAAAATCACTCATTGTAATCCACTATAAAGAGTAAAATGTAAAATAATAGTCTATAGCGTCTTCAACTGACTCAGATCTATCATTCAGTTCTATATTGCAAATGATTATGTCATTCAGCTATATATGAAACAAAGGAGACAACCTCACCTTAAAAAAAAAAAACTGTTATAAAAATGTATGGTTGTCATTGCATTCAATGGTGAAACATAAACACTATCCATTTAAGATCATGCATATAGTAAAATTGTCTCATACTACTGTTATTTAAATCACTATTAGAATTTCAGTAGTTAATATGCAACAAGAAAGGGTGAAAAACACAGCAGACATAATCACAAAAAAGGAAATCATAACACTGTAATTACAGAGCTAATGTTTCCATAGCAACCGACAAAGTCATAGAGCTCTAAAACAGAAAGCAAGAGAAAAGGGAAAAAGTCTTTCAGAACTAAGAATTCAACAAAGATATAGTAACAAGATTGATGCAATTAAAAACCAAATAAACATTTACATGTTAACAACTAATGCAAAACACAGTGGGATTTACAAGTGTTTCAAAGTACAAGAAGTACTTTGATAAGTAAGTTTGCTGAATGTTCACTAAGAAATCCACAAAGCTATGATGTAAGATATCTAAGGCAATATGAATAAATTTAACAGTGCACAGTACTAGTAGTTTTGGAGGTACAGTGGTATCAATATATTGATCCATCCAGAAATGATCAATAGGGTACTATTAATAATATTTTTATTAAATATTTAGAAACATGTTTTGAAATTAACATGGGAAATAAAGTAATGCATTTTCACAGATATTATTTCAAGAAAGATTCTATATTTGAAAATCTTACATTGTGGGTCTCATTAGTGTGTGGCTTAAACATTGTCAGTATTAAGTGGAAATATATGAGAAGAATGTCATTCAAATTTTTAATCTATAAACTGATATTTATAAGTAAATGGAAATGATAGTCACCTTTGATTTTGATAATGTGCCAAATATGTTGATTTATGTGCGTTAAGCAGACTTCAGACAAGAGGACATACTCAGTAAGGAAAATGACAACTTCACAAATGGAAATTAGGACAGGCATCTGTGGAAGAGAGCACTGTCTTGTCAAAAATTTAATTATTCCTCCCATTTCTTTAACACAGCTTAGGCAGTCTATGTATTTTCCAATCATACAAGTATTATAAGTTCAACTCTTAAACTGTGTTAAATTCAGAAATGCAAATAAATTATCATTTTGTTGTCTAATTACTCTTGCTAGAACTTCATGTACTATATTGAATAGATAAGGAGAGATTGAGCAACCTTGTCCAGCCCTGATATTAATGGGATTGCTTCAAGTTTTTCTCCATTTTGTTTGATGTTGGCTACTGGTTTGCTGTATATTGCTTTTACTAAGTTTAGGTATAAGCCTTGAGTAACTGATCTTTCCAAGATTTTTAAAATGAAGGTATGTTGAAATTTGTCAAACTCTTTTTCAGGATTTAATGAAATGATCATGTGTATTTTACATTTGAGTTTGTTTATGTAGTGGATTACTTTGATGGATTTTCATATATTGAACCATTCCTGCATCCCTAGAATAGAGCCTACTGGATCCTGGTGAATGATTGTTTTGATGTGTTCTTGGATTTGGTTTGCAAGAATTTTATTGAGTATTTTTGCAACGATGATCATAAGGGAAATTGGTCTGACGTTCTCTTTATTTGTTGAGTCTTTGTGTGATTTAAGTTTAAGCTTAATTGTGGTTTCATAGAATGAACTGGGTAGGGTTTCTTCTGTTTCTATTTTGTGGAGTACTTTAAAGAGTATTGATATTAAGTCTTCTTTGAAGGTCTGATAGAATTCAGCACTAAAACCATCTGGTCTTGGGCATTTTTTTTTTTTTTTTGGTTGAGAGTCTTTTAATGACTGCTTCCATTTCTTTAGGGGTTATGGGATTGTTTACATGGTTTATCTGACATGGAATTAACTTTGGCACCTGGTATCTGTCTAGAAAATTGTCCATTTCATCCGAATTTTCAAATTAGGTTGAGTATAGCCTTCTGTAGTAGGATCTGATGATTTGTTGAATTGCCTTGGTCTCCATTTTTGTATCTCCTATTTCATTTATGATTTCATTAATTTGGACACTGGCTCTGTGTCCTTCCAATAATCTGGCTTAGGGTCTGTCTATCTTGTTGATTTTTCTCAAAGAACCAGTTCCTGGTTTTGTTGATTCTTTGTATAGTTCTTTTTGTTTCTACTTTGTTGATTTCAGCCCTGAGTTTCATTATTTCCTACTGTCTACTCCTCTTGGGTGTATTTGCTTCTTTTTGTTCTAGAGGTTTCATGTGTGCTCTCAAGCTGCTAATGTATGATCTCTCCAGTTTCTTTTTTGTAGGCACTAAGAGCTGTGAGTTTTCCTCTTAGCACTGCTTTCATTGTTTCTCATAAGTTTTGGTATGATGTGCCTTTATTTTCATTAAATTCTAAAAAGTCCTTAATGTCTTCCTTTATTTCTTCCTTGATCAACTTATCATTGAGGAGAACATTGTTCCACTTCCATATATATGTGGACTTTCTGTTGTTTTTGTTGTTATTGAACAACAGTCTTAGACTGTGGTAATCTAATAGAATACATAGGATTATTTCAATATTCTTGTATCTGTCGAAGCCTATTTTGTGACCAATTATATGAAGATGGTATTATGAGGTGCTGAGAAGAATGTATATTCTTTTGTTTTAAGATGAAATACTTTATAAATATATGTTAAAATTATTTGGTTCATAATTTTCTTCAGTTTCACTGTGTCTTTGTTCATGTGCTTTGAGCTTTAGTAAAGTTTCTTTTATGAATGTGGGTGCCCTTGCATTTGGATCATATATGTTGAGAATTGATAATTCATCTTGGTAGATTTTTCCTATGATGAGTATGAAGTGTCCTTCTGTATCTTTATTTTTTTGTTTGATAACTTTTGGTTGAAGGTAGATTTTATTAAATATTAGAATGACTGCTCCAGCTTGTTTCTTGGGACTATTTGCTTTAAAAAATTTTTTTTCCAATATTTTACTGTGACCTACTGTCTATCTTTGTCACTGAGGTATGTTTCCTGTATGCAGCTAAATGCTGGGTTCTTTTTAAGAATCCAGTCTGTTAGTCTATGTCATTTTATTGGGGAACTGAGTCCATTGATGTTAAGAGATATTAAGGAAAAATGAGTGTTGCTTCCTGTCATTTTTGTTGTTAGAGGTGGAAATATGCTTGTGGGGCTATCTTCTTTGGAGATTGTTGAAAGAAGATTACTTTCTTGCTTGTTCTAGGGTGTAGTTTCTCTTCTTGTGTTGGAGTTTCATCTATTATCCTTTGTAGGGCTGTATTTATGGAAAGTTATTCTATAAATTTGTTTTTTATGAAATATCTTGGTTTCTCCATCTATGGTAATTGAGAGTATTGCTGAGATTAATAGCCTGGGTTGGCATTTGTGTTCTCTTAGAGTCTGTTTGACATCTGTTCAGGATCTTCTGGCTTTTATAGTCGTTGTTGAGAAGTTTGGTGTAATTCTGATAGGTCTGCCTTTGTATGTTACTTGACCTTTTTCTCTTACTTCTTTTAATAGTCTTTGTTTTGTGCATTTGGTGTTTTATTATTATTTGACAGGAAGAACATTTTTTCTGGTCCAGTCTATTTGGAGTTCTGTGGGTAAAAAATATGGCTGGGGAACAGCAGGGTCTCTTATGCCATGCTGTATGTAGTTGGCTAAGAACACCCTGGGTTCCTCCAGCTGGAAGTTAGGCCCCGGCTGCTTACTAAAGGCCTCTGTTGTGGCTCCATGGCTCCTCACAGCACGGGGTCCCAACACATGAGGAAGTCCTTGGGTTTCCAAAACTGGTTTATTGGCATGGCAGATGGTGGATGAATCTTGATGTGCTCCCCCAAAACCCAGGGTGGACCTGAGTTAAATAGGGAGGGGAAGAGGGGGGAGGAATGCTTAATCAGCTCCACCCTCTGACTTTCAGGTACCTCATTAGTATGTAAAACTCTCTAGGGCCTGGGGCCTGTTTATCATGCCCACCTGTGTACATGACTGAAGGGTGAAGGTGGAATGGAGGTTAGACCTCATGTCAGGCCCTACAGAGTTCTATAGGCTTCTTGTATTTTCATGGGCATCTCTTTCATCAGGTTAGGGAAGTTTTCTTCTATATTTTTGTTGGAGATATTTACTGACCCTTTAAAGTGGGAATTTTCTCTCTTTGATACCTATTATCCTTAGGTTTGGTCTTCTCAATATGTCCTGGATTTCTTGGATGTTTTGTGTTAGGAGCTTTTTGCTTTTTGAATTTTCTTAGACAGTTGTGTCAACACTTTCTATGGTATCTTCTGCACCTGAGATTCTCTCTTCTATGTCTTGTATTCTGTTGGTGATGCTTGCATCTATGACTCTTAATATCTTTTCTAGATATTTAATCTCCAGGGATGTCTCCCTTTGCTTTTCTTTATAAAGGTTTCTATTTTCATCTGTAGATCCTGGATAGTCTTATTCAATTTGTTCTCCTCTGGGTTGTGTTTTCCTGCAATTCTTTAAGGGATTTTTGTGTTTCCTCTTTAATGGCTTCTACCTGTTCACATATGTTCTCCTGTATTTCTTTCAGGGAGTTATTTATATCCTTCTTAAAGTCCTCTATTATCATTATGACAAGTGATTTTAGATATGAATCTTACTTTTCTGTTGTGAAGGTATATCCAGGACTCCATATGGTGGAAGTACTGGGTTCTGATGATATCAAGCAACCTTAGTTTCTCTTGTTTATGTTCTTATGCTTGCCTCTTTCCATCTGCTTATCACTGGTGCTACCTTCACTCACTGTCTCTAACTGGAGACTGTCTTTCCAGTGATACTTGTTGTGTCAGAATGCCTCAGAGTTTAGCCTTATCTGTGATCCTGTGATCCTGAGATCTTGGATGTATCAGCTTCTGAGAGTCAAGTTTCCTCTGGAATCCTGAAATCCTGAAATCCTGAAATCATAGGTCCAGAGATCCTATGATCCTGAGTGTGTTAGAGCTCCTGAGAGTTGAGTTTCTTTTTGAGTGTTATGGGACTGTTTGTGGAGATAGCAACCAAGGTCTGCTCAGGGCATAAGCTAACACCAGAAAGAACCCATGTTCCTGTCCAATTTGGGGTTCCTTTGTTCCTAGATCCAGGTGGTCTCAGTTACTCCTGGTGCTAGGGTGTTGGGGCAGATTTTATGGTCGCCTCACATATGATCTTGGGCTTTTTAGAGCATCTTGGAATCAAGATTCCTCTGGGTGTTGTGGGACTGGAGGCAAAGGAAGCACCCAAGGTCTTCCCAGGGCAACAGTTCAGACCAGAGAGAAACAAATTACAGAGTAAATAAGGAAAATATCACTATTTGCAGATGATATGATAGTGTACTTAAGTGACTCCAAAATTTCCACCAGGGAACTGCTAATCTTGATTAACAACTTCAGCATTGTGGCTGGATAAAAAATTAAGTCAAACAAATCAGTAGCCTTTCTATCCTCAAAGGACAAACAGTCTAAGAAAGAAAGTATGGAAATAACACCCTTCACAATATTCACAAATAATATAAAATACCTTGGTGTGACTCTAACAAAGCAAGTGAAAGATCTGTATCACAAAAACTTCAAGTCTCTGAAGAAAAAGATCGAAAATCATCTCAGAAGTTGGAAAGATCTCCCATGTTCATGAATTGGCAGGATTAATATAGTTTAAATGGACATCTTGCACAGTCTACAGATTCAGTGAAATCCCCATCAAAATTCTAATTCAATTATACATAGAGTTAGAAAGAGCAATTCTCAAATTCATCTGGAATAACAACAACAACAACAAACAGGATAGCAAAAACTTTACTCAACAATAAAAGAACTTCTTGGGTAAAATCACCATCCCTGACCTCAGGATGTATTACAGAGCAATAGTCAAAAAAAAAAAAAAAAAAAAAAAAACAACCCTGAAGTAAATTAAACCAAGGGAGTGAAATAGCTTTTTTCAAAAGTGATATGAAATTGAAAATGATATTGATGCTTCTCGTTACACTTCCCAAGTTCTAGAACCACAGATGTGCACCTTCACTCCTGAACACGATTTATTTTTTTTATTTTTTATTTTTTTATTTTTTTTACTGTGTGTGTGTGTGTGTGTGTGTGTGTGTGTGTGTGGTGTGTTTCTCTGAGTACTTGGGGGCATGATATGTGAAGAAAATCTTGAAAAGATTGATTCTGTTTTTTCCACCATATAGATGCCAGAGAACAAACTCAGGTTAGCAGGCTTGTAGGTAAGCACCTTTGCCTACTTACTCAAATTTCAGCTTCACTATTTAAATTCAGAAGTGCTAGAATTTTTAGAAGATTATTGAATAATGTCAGAAACAGACAGTTTTAATTTTTAGTATTAATAATTTTTGAGACTTTTGCAAAGAACTTGAAAAATATTTCATTGTCTTGATAAAGAAGTACAGGAATACAGGTTCATTCATTAAGCTTTTCCTTTCTCTGAAAAGAAGAATTCTATAAGGCTTATTGCAATGCTGAGGCATAATAGATTTTTTTATTACATTCATTTTTTAAATTTATAAGAAATCACTATTAATATATTTTGACACTGCTATGTTTCACAAAAATAGCATTATGTGATAGAATAGCATTTCACAATTTTCATTTTTTACTAGTAAGTACAGATCCACATTCTCTTATTTTCTGCGTTATGTGCTTATACTATCTACGTAATTTTCATAGCTCAAATTTAATTCTGACTCAACTCTTTTTGGGAAAAAGTCATTTTATTTTCACTTTTATGTTTATTCACTTTTTTATTTTCTACCTAAGTTTAACAAGATATGAGTAAGATATTATTTTTACTTCTCAGGTTTTTTTGTTCATGGTCAATATCAAAAAATAGAAAATCAAAATAAGACAGAAATCGCATACCAGGATCACGAGGCATTTCTATAACAGACCTAGCTCTATTTTCAGGAAGATTTTACTGCTTTTGTAGTTTTGGGTTGGAGAAGCCATTGAAAGTTCCCAGCTGACCTATCTATTTCTTGTTAGAACTTTAAAGATAGTGCTAAGAGGAGGGCAGTTGATGTAAACTTGGATTGTGAAATAGGGAATGTCTTAATAACTATATCAGGATATTTTTAATATTTTGAATTAAGAATTGTGCTTCTGGTCAGGTGATGTTGGCCTGACATGAGATCTAATCTCCATTCCACCTTCACCCTTAAGTCAAGTACAGGTGGGTGTGATAAACAGGCCCCAGGAGTGCCTGCTAGCTTTTCAAAAACACTGAATCTAAACTCTAGTCTCCAGTGTTTCTCCTCCCAGGGAGTCACACAGCCTGCTAACATAGGCTAACATAGGCTTTTCCTGCAACCATTTAGTTCAGTTGGTTTGCCTGAAAAGCAGCAGGGTCAGGAACCCTGCTTTCTCACTTCCCCACCTTTGACTTTTCATCATTTGTGCCTACTGAGACCATTTAATTCAGTTGGTTTGCCTGAAAAGCAGAGAGTCGGAGACCATGCTTGCTTCCCTCCCCACCTCCACCTTACTTCCTCTCGGCTAAAAACACCAGGCTGGGTCTGGTTGCCACGAGTCTCTCCCATAGACACAGCCTTTCACGCTCTCTGACTCCTGGCTCTCCTATCAAGCCTATATGTCTCTTCCTCTAAACTTTCTTCAAGTTAGCCTTTTGATCTTTCTTTACATTTAAGATTTCTAAAGCCGGGCTGTGGTGGTGCATGCCTTTAATCCCAGCACTTGGGAGGCAGAGGCAGGCAGATTTATGAGTTCCAGGCCAGCCTGGTCTATAGAGTGAGTTCTGGGACAGCCAGGACTACACAGAGAAATCCTGTCTTGAAAAACAAAAACAAACAAACAAACAAACAAACAAACAAAAAAGATTTCTAAGAAAAAAAAAGGGGGGGAATACAGGACCTCTCTGTCAGAGCACCCAGCAACCACATGTCAGAGAAAGCCCCTCCCCCACTGCTTGTAAACCCGACATTACTGCTTCTCCACAACAAGAAGACCTACAACACTGATCCTGTTTTTCAGGCAAAAATTTAAATGTATTCTTTTCTCCCTAACAGAAACACCTAAAACAACAATGCTTATGCTTTTCAACCAAAAATTTTGTTATTTTTTTCTTTTAATGCTTCCTTTTCTCTCTAACACTCGTGATATATGTCCAACATTTTTTTTTTTAACTTTTAAGATTTCTTTATGGTTCAAAAGTCATCTACTCAACTTCCACAAGTTAAATCAACATGCTGATCAACATTTTTCAGCTTTTAATTAACAAGTAGTTCTCTTTTACAGACAAAGTATCGATGCCAATACCAGATACATACCTAACATGATGTTTTCTTCCTCAGCCATCCAAAGCAGACTCAAAGGTGCCTTCTAGAACTAAAATTTCCTCAAACATTTTTGCTTTTCTAGGATCTCAACGACAGACCATGACGTGCTTGCTCCCAAGTACCCTAATGCTTGCTATACACCCTGCAGACATCACCCTGCTGGGGTGCTGAGTCCCTGTTGTGATTATATTATAGGTGCTCCCACAAGTCCAGCAGAGACAACGCCATCTCCTGGAACCTGCCTGTGACACAGCCTTTTTCTGGCCACCTCTTCTGATTGAAGACCCCGGAGATGTTGAGACCCAGACATGAATGCTGAGATCCAGAGATACACATGCCAGACCCAGAGAGCCTCCTACAGAAGACAGATCCAGACCTTCCAGCTACAAATGAACTCTTTTGCCAAAGTCACATAGCTAAAGTTACATGTTAGTAAGGAAAACATAATGTCTGTCTTGATTGATCAGATGTTATTACCCTCAAACTGTACCACCTGTGTTTAATTGCTTCAATTATCCCTTGCCTTCCTAACCCCCACTTCCAGCTCCCCTTACCCTTTGGCTTAATTGTGCCATACCCTATGGCATTTGTAGTGTTTTCTTTTAACTCCCTCATCTAAAATTTTCACTAAAAGAGAGTGAGATTTGGTCCATAAAGAGAAGGTTTGGTCTCCCCAGTAGAGCACTGGGTTTGAGATAGCCGGGGACCCAACAGGACATTGCCTGTCAGGGAGTGCATATATCTCCCGGATTCCAGACTACTCCATGTGATCCACATCTCTCATTAACACAGAGTTGCCCCTCCATTTATGAAAGAAAAGAGAGTGTGATGTCAGGTCTGACATGAGGTCTAATCTTCATTCCACCTTCACCCTTCAGTCACAAACACAGGTGGATGTGATAAACAGGACCCAGGCCCTAGAGAGATTAACATACTAATAAGGTACCTGAAGGCCAGAAGGTGGAGCCAATTAAGAATTCCTCCCCAGCCCCTACCCCCTCTTCCCCTCCCTATTTAACTCAGATCTACCCTGGGTTTTGGGGGGTGCACATCCAGATACATCCACCATCTGCCATGTCAATAAACCGGTTTTGGAAACCCAAGGACTTCCTCGTGTGTTGGGGCTGTGCAGTGAGGAACTGTGGAGAGGTCTTTAGTGAACAGCCAGTCCTAACTTCCAGATGGAGGAACCCAGGGCATTCTCAGCCAACTACACACAGCATGGTGTGAGAGACCCTGTGGCTCCCCAGCCATATTTTTTTCCTACAAGGTGGAACAGAAGAAATGACCTATGATTAAAACTAGATAAATGGAGTTGACATGCAATCTTCTGAGGGTTATTTTCACAGACAATACAAAGAAACTTTGGTCCAGAAAAAGCCAAAGCAGCATTTTATGCAGACAGAAAAACTTAGTATTGTGTTAGAGTTTCTGATATGAAACTGTTTTTGCAGGCATGGGGTGTCATGGAGAGCAGCAGAGACTTGGCAATGTAAGAGGCCATTAAAGGCCACAAGTAAAGACACAGGTTCAGGATTTGAGATGTCATAGAAAGATCTTGAGGCTTGGCATCTTGTGGCAATGTGGAACCTCACAAAATAAGCCAGGGTGCTATTGGTGAGAGGTAGCCTGTGCAGATACTGGAACACTGAAAATGCAAGGACTGTGGGAAAACTACCAAGGACATCAACATGTGTGCCAAGGAGCTGACCTGAGGCTACGAAATAAGCTATTTGTGCTACAGATGGCAGAGACAGAGAAGTGCAATTGCTGAGGCCTTTTGGACCCCAGGGAATTATTAATGATTCCCAGATGTTCAGTACTGAAGTGTCGACATTGTTGAAATTTTATAAGGAAATATATAACCCATGTTTTTTGTCTTTCTGTTTAGTTGTTTTTAAGGAGACTACAGTTGAGCTATTACATATATTTAAAGAAAGCTCAGGTTCTTTTAATTTGTTGTTTTCATATTTATAATTTTTGACATTAGTTTTTTTTTCAGAGAATTTGACTTTGAAGTTTTGAAAAAGTTTGAAAATTTCTTTGAACTTTATTTCTTTTTATTTTTTTCTGCATGGGTGTATTTTCTCCATGTATACCTGTGTGCCAAATGAGTACATTAATAACAGAGTTTTTAAAAGACTTGGAGAAAATTTAAGGTATATACTGTTAAAACATATTGAGATAGTGGGATAAAATCTTAGGAATGTATAATAAAGGAAATATTATGGTTTAATATTGATGCATTTGTGTTTCCAAATACCAATTGGTCAATTGTGTTTGTTAGTTTTTTTCAATATGACACAAACCAGTGTCATTTGAGAAAGAACTTCAATTGAGAAAATTCATCTACCTGATCGGCCTGGATGAGGATCTCTGAAACATTTTTTTTTTTTTTTTTGATTATTGATATGAGAAGGCATACTCTACTGTAGACAGGGTTTCCTTTGGGCAGAAGACCCTGTGTTGCATAAGAAAGCAAGCTGAGAAAGCCATAGGGAGCAACCTGTGAGAAGTTTTCCTGCATAGTTTCTGTTTCTGCCCCTACTTCAATTCTTCCTCTGACTCCCACAGTGACCAACTGTAATTTTGATTTAAAAAACAAAACAAGCAAACAAAAAAACTAACCTTTTCTTCCCAAGGTGTTTTGTATCATGGTGTTTAGCAAGGCAAGTGAAAGCAAACTCAGATAGTAACCATTCATTGTTTGTATAATCTTAGGGAATGAACTCATGAAGCATATAACTTTTTGAGCTTCCTGAAGATTGCTAGCTATTTTGTGAGCATTTTGAGTCTTGGGAGCCTTCTTTATCCATTCTACTGTGGCTGTTTCAGCTCTGAATTCACAGCTGCATGGAACAGCCTGAGTAGTCACAGGGTAGTTGCTACAGGGACACTCCCTGAAAGAATTATTTTCTCTATAACATAAATGTTGCTTCTAGAATTGTTTCTTATTAAACCTTGAAACACCTACAGAATCAGATACTTTTTCATTTATTTTAGGAAATACTTATTTCATTAGAACACCTAAGGATATTTTCATTCAAGGATAAACATTAAAAAGTATAAAATGTTCCCGTAACTGAATGAAAATAAAGTTATATTAAACTGTCGGCTTTACTCCCATCTTTATGAACTTACATTGTGTTAGTAACTAAATTTGATTATTTTGTTACTGATCTTTCCCAGCCTTTTCACAATGGTTTTAAATCCCATCTTGCTTCTATTTATTCATAACTCTTTCTACTTGATATCTACATTCTAACACACATAAATTTAATTAATTTTCCTAATAGTTTGTTATACCAAAATTGGAACTGTTTTATCTAATAAATAAAAAACCAAAGTGCCTAAAAATACCTCTGTGACCTTGCTTGCTCTCATCTCACCAGCTAGATTCCTACTTGTCTTCTAGATCTTATGGCATAGGGATTTGCTTTATTTCAAATCAAGAGTTAATGATTTTAATTGCTCTCCAACATGTGTTCTAAAAGGTGATTTAAATTGAATTTCGGGTAGCAGTAAAATGGATGGACTTTTCTACTCTGTAATCTCTGGGTTAAGCAAAGTGATATGCTCAGGGCTGTGAACTATCTGTAGATATATTGCTGTGGGCTGAAATCATGCTTAGCCTCTATGGCCTTCTTGGCTACAATATACACTGTCTGTTTTGTGAAAGTTGGCATAAGTTTAGGGACTAGAAAATATTCTTATTATTTATGAGAACTTTCACTTGTGTTATGTTTCAAATACATCAAAAGACGTTAACAATTTAAAAAAAAATTAAAAAATAGTTGAAAATTTTTCCATGAGCTGAGTCTGCAGCCAGAATGGGTTTGATTGAAAAACGGGCCATTAATGAGAAGCAAATTCAGCTAAAGGAGAATGTTACACTGAATAAATATAAGGAAAACAAGATAAAGGTGATTCTACAAGGAGCTTCTACAATTAGTTCTAAGAGATTGTTTGGGTTTATGTGTACACACTACTAATATCTAATGGAGAAATAAAGCAAAACAAATCAAAAACCTATTTTAAGAAAATAATGGCCATCAGTAAAATAGTAGGAGAAAAGAACCAGGAGTGGCTAGGTGACATTAATATAATGAAATGTATTTTATCTATTTACTTTATAATGTCATAAATTATTTAGATGCTGATAGGAGAAAGTTAAAAAAAATAAGTTTCTAAATACTGAGTGCTAAAAGAAAACCAGTAGATGACATGTGAAAATCTATATACATTTATCAAGATATTGGAATTTGGTTATTTGTTGATATTAATTTAATAGAAATACATTTGTAATTGGGGTATTTCTTAATTGTAAGTGGCTCAACATAAATGTTGCTGACAAGACTAAACTTGAAAATATAGAATGATACCAGGATGAAGCAAAAAAGCTGGTTTAACTCATAATGCATAATGATGCTGAAGAAAATATACTCCAGAGGTGGAAATCATTAAATTTTATTCCTTACATTGTACAATACCATGAATTTAACTGTATTGTGAGGAACAAAGAATTTTCATCTCATGTAAATAAAATAGAATTATCTAATAAACATGTAGAATGAGAAATCATCTTCCCAGTTATACATGCAAATTTTATAAAGTGGGGCCAAGCACCAGAATAAGTAATACACACACACACACACACACACACACACACACACACACACACATATACATATATATATATATATATGTTATTATATAAATATATAATTATATATACATAATATATAAATATATAATTTACTCATGAAATATAAATGTAATAACATTACCAAAACTTCCAACAGTCATGATAATTTTGAATTGTAAATAATGTTAACACTTTATATTCCATTTGATATTAAAACTTAAACAGTATATAAAAATCTCCCGTGTGCACCCTAAAATGAACATTGCATTGTCAGTTAGGGTGTAGTCCAAGTATTTTATCATGGTACATTTAATTCATGGCAGCTTATTACTCACTGTATTAGTGTGTATTCATGAGGGTGCTTTACATAAGAAGAATTGATAGAATATATATACATATATATATACATATATATATATGTATATGTATATATTCATATATATAAATATAATTTTGAAAGACTTACAGGTTATGGTCCCACTATTCAAACAAAGTCTTACTCCCTATAGAAAGTCCAAGAATCCAGTAGTTGTTCAGTCTACAGACTGGATATTTCAGGTAGACTTTAGATTGAAATCTTAAAGACACATGATCTGGGGAAGGAAAGGACATAGGCAATGAAGCATGGGCTTGGTGGTGAAAGCAAGGTCAAGCAGGAAAAGAGCAGTAGCCTCCTTTCTCCATGTTCTCTATACAGGTTGCCGACACAAGGAGTGGCCAAGATTGAAGGTCGATATTACCACCTTGAAGGATACAGATTTAACATGGTTCTTCCCATTTCAAACAATTCAATCAAGAAAAATCCCTGACAGAGGTTCTGGTTAGTCAACAAAATAATGGACTGAATATTAAGACTATCTTGTACCTCACTGGTATAAATAGGAATAATTATGCTCTAATTGTATTTTGAGAGAAAAGTTTTATTTTAACAGGAAGGGTGATATGTAGGAGGACCTAAGGGGGAAGGAACACCGAGAGGAAGAGATGGAGTAAGAAGAGGAGAAGATGAAGTAGAGGAGAAACTGGGTGATGAGAGAGAGAAAGAGAGAGAGAGAGGGGGCATGGAGGCAGATGTTCACGTGTCTCCACCAGTCAAAGATAGTTTATATATCTAGGTTGGGTATTGGGTTACACTTCTGATTGAGCATTACCAGATTTATAAAGCCTTTGATTAACATTTAAAAAAATTGTATAAATGCAAAAAGGAAAAGGGGGCTCGGGATAGGGGTTTTCTAGGGAGGGGAAATGGGGAAAGAGGTTGGCGTCTGAAATGTAAATAAGGTATCCAATAAAAAAAAATTAAAAAAAATCCCTGACAAGTGTTCCTAGTCACTTTGGATTAATTAATCCCAAAAGTAGTCAAATCAACAGCCAAAAATACCCATCACACTCATTGCAGATATAATGATCAAACTGTAGATGATGTCATGATATCTATTACATGTTTGTAAAGTTACTCATTAGAAAAAAACTGTAGACTGATAAGTGGACTCAGGGTTCAACCCTCACCTCAAACCAGAGCAAAAAAAAAAAAAATGTACGTAATTTGCTATCCTGAAATAGACAGTTGCCTATGTCTACTTTTGTCCATGTTTGCAAACTGTTCCACTGATTGTTGAGAATACAATGTGCCTTTACAATGATGTCCATTGAAAATGATTAAGCAGCCTCTATAAAAGTTACAAGAAACAGTCTTTTCACACCAGAACACACATATAAACGGGTTTCTCTCTCATTTCCAAATTCCACCTCCATGATAGATTACATGCAGTAAGCCAAAAACCATGCGGGAAGTATTGCTGTAGTGCTTTCCTAGTCAGTCTGGTAGGTAGTTCATTCTAGAATAATCTTACCCACTGCGACTTCTTTGCCAAGCTTCTTTCTCATTTTTTTTGTTAATATATTTAATTCAGTGTTTCTCCTTGAAAGATAGTAATAGTGTTTGAGTTATTTCATAGGTTTTGAATCTACTAAATGAAATAAACTTTTTACATTCAATTTACAATACCCTATTGTAATATTGTGTTTGAGTTTTAAAAGTATGAAAAAGTAGATACTAAAAATATTAATTTTGTTTAAAATGGGATCATGGAGACCTAATTATCAACAATCATTCATTGTAATGGTATAGAATTTTAACTTTAAAATATAAATTTAAATGCATTTTGAAGAATTGCTTAATATTACCTGTAAGTTTTTCTACTCAGAATCACTTAAAATTGTATAATCACAATTTCACTTATAATCATTCAGTGATTAAGCATACACGGATTCATCAAGAAAAGCACATCTCTTAATTTCAAATAACTGGTCCAATACAACATTTCCAAAAAAGAACATTATATTTAGAATTTAGTAGCAAAATTGTTCTTCAGTTTTATGCTATCCATATAAATGTATAGAAATATGAACAACTATGAATTAAATTTAGTCCAGTAAATATAAAAAAGTATAGGAATCTAAAAAAACTCCAGAAGGTGCACAAACAAAACATCCACAGTTATTAGATTTGAAGAAGCAATTAAAGTCACCATATACACCATACTTAAAAATAAATGGAAAACTTATAAATAGACCTCATTCTAAAAATCTCTCTTCTTTTAACTCTAGATTCCACAAGTAGTTAACTTAGAACTCTCAATTCCATGGAGGATTTTACTATATGACTCTGTTTTCCTACAATTTTAACTTTTAATGTTAATAAGATAACTCACTCCTCAGACTCTGTACACAGCAAGATAAGCCATTCATATGGCTTTGCATCACTTTATCTATGGTGAAACAAATATTTGTGTATTTCAGTTGTTTCAACTCTTGTTTTTTATGCTTTCTCTGCATCAGATCCCTGGTTGAGAATATAAAGGGTAGAAATTAAGACAACCTTAATTCCTTTTCTATGTAATAGTAATGGCTCGGGAGATTTCATTCTATTTTCTTTGAACCCCCTTGAATGCAGCTACTGTTTCCTATCAGAATGATGAGCCTATTAAAAGTGTCCACAAAATTTCTTAGGCAGCTATTATAAACTCTCTTAAGTTTACCTGATCCACTCTCTAACACAGGAATATGAGAGACCCCAGGACAATAGTTTCCCTAAATCTTCCACTCACCGGTTATCATGTCAACTACTCATGAAAAGTATACATGAGTAAATATCATTTCAACTTTATTAGTGTGACTTCTTAAATATCATCAGGAAAATGTAGAATTATCTTTTGATATTTTTAGGGATTTGCAACAGGGGTAAAATCTAGTTTCTGCTTTGGTAAACTCTTGTTTTCATTCACTTTTTTTTATATTATAAAATGATGCTTACGAGTAAGTGTAAGTATATGTGTGCATGTATATGTGAATGTATATCATATGTATCTGTATATAAATGTTTTACAGGCTGTGATCCAGTTCTGCATTATCATTGGATTAGTGTGATCATAATAAAATATTTCAAGTATGTAAATATTCGTATGTACTCTAAAAGACAGGATTATTCATTTAAAATATTTTGTCCTTTGTGTCATATCATATTAGTATCATAGTATATTTATATCATATTATATTTATATTATTCTTCCCCTCACTTCACCTACTGCATGTAATTATAACTCCCTCATATATTCCTGTCCTCTTATTTCTTATACTTTAATTATTATTGTTGAAAACACACACACACAAA
>JANHMN010000134.1:0-34101 GCA_030674055.1 Rhabdomys pumilio | reverse complement strand
GTATTTGAAATGTACCAAATAAGATACACTATGAGGAAAGTCTGTTGGTTTATCCTGATAATATCTTTGGATGGTTACAACTAAATGTGGTGTGTTTGCTTATCAAGAATGCAAAAGGTGAAGTGTTTTTGAAGTGAGTTAAGTTTGGCAATTCATCTCAGGCTGGTGCCATCTGATAGAGGAGCCATCGTGGAGGAATTGTCTATTAGTTTGTGTAGAAACATTTATGGGAATTTTCTTCACAGAGGAGAGTTCAGATGACTGTTAGTGATACAATGACTATGTAGGTGATGCTGTGTTCTATAAAAAAAAAAAAACTAGGTAAACATGGGCAACAGAACTGGACAACATATAGAATTCCTCATGGCTTCTGTTTCATGTTATTGCTTGAGTATTTTATCATACGCAGGAAAAGAACCTACAACAAGTATACATTTACATTTTATTTCTTTTTTTTAATAAATGGTCATTAATCATATACAAGTATTTACTTCAAAACTCAAACATTTTATAGGTCTCATAAGTAAAATAATGCATTACTTTATAGTTCTCTTTTTGTACATGCATTCTTATGTGTGGGGAGGGGAATTCTCTTCATGGAACTTTAAGGATGAATATTCTTCCCTGTTCACTGTGACATCTCTGAGTCCTCCTTTAAAGTTTGGTAACTAAAGTTTACGCCTAACTAGACCCAAACAATGGTCGTATAGGCCCACCATCCAAAAAATATTCCTGATTAGCAGTATTTTTACTCATGAAAGTTCCTTATTGGATGATAAAATTCTTAGTCAATGTAATCAAGTGTGTATCATTCCAATAAATAGTTTTAAATCATGAATTCCAAGAATGAGAGGCCCTTCAGTGAGTTATTTCAGTGTTCATCTCCTATTTTTTAAGGGCTGTCTTAGAAATACTATATTTGAAGTACAGAGGTATCAGATGAGAAATACAAGAATTCAGTCTAAGAACATTTGTGGAAGTGTGACATTATTTGGGTTGGTGGAATTATTTGAAAGCATTTGGTCCTGTATCCTTTGAGTATGTGTGACCTTTTTGTGTGGAAATGTATCAGCGAGGTCTGAGGGTTTGAGGTTTCAGAAAGCCAAACCAGACCTAGTGGCTTGCTCTCTCTTCCTAATGCCTGGTGATTGTGTTATAGAACTCTGAGCTGACTGTGTGCCTCCATTCTCCCTAATGATAAAAGACTAAGCCTTTGAATCTATAAGCCAGTCCCAACTAAATGATTTCTTTTATAGGAGATATTTTGCCGGATCTGGCATGGCTGTGCAAAGAGAGGTGTGACATTGTTCCTGCCAATGGAGCATTGCCAGGCCTTGATCCCATGACCCTCATGCTGTGCTGATAGATGTTTTTGCCTAGAAGTTGATTTGCTGTCTTTGCTACCCTATGTTCAATCTTTCTTTCTGGGGAATATATTCTCCCATTACTCAGAGCTAATCATGCCATAGTAAATAAAACAATGTAGTTCTCAAGAATAAAATAATCATGCCAAAACAATTCAGTTCTCAAGAATAAAAAATGGAGATGTACATGAGGCTGTGGAGGATGAGGAACAGGTCCTCCACTTGGCCTTCAGAGTCATGAGAAAGGATCTAGACAATATAATCATAAGGGCCATAAAAAGCTCCTTTTAGTAAATGGTTCATTGCCAGACTTTACCTTGAACTTAGAATCATGAGGAAGCATGTGAGCCCTCTGGTCCAATGACTGGTGCATTAATTAACCAGGATGAAGTTAAGGATGTCAAAGATACAGAGTTAAAGTGATCTCAGGAGGGAAGGGTATGGATAGAAAAATAGGAATTTATATATAAATTAGGAATAAATAGTATTAGAAGGAGAGTTCATGAGGCTATGGAATTGCTAGAATAAGAAAATGAAGATTAAAGAATTAAAAGATGATGTAGAAGCATATGATAGTTAGTGCTCTGTTTTTCTAGCTGACGGAAGAATTGAAGATAAAAATGCCTGGAAAGACATCAGGTAAAGCTAGCTGTTTTACTTACATAAATTTAAAACTTTGTAAGGAACCATTTTAATCTTAGTAGTTTGTCATTTTTCTGTTCTTACATAGAAGCAGTTACTAAAGACTGTTGTCTGATGTACCAGAAAACTGGAAGAGTTGTGGCCAGCTGCCCATACAGAACAGGTTATGTAAACCTATAAGGAAATGTGCTTTTGCTTTGTGCTTGGTTCTGATCTAGGAAGCAGGGGTTGGGACTACATACAGTTCATGTAAATTTAAGAATATTTTATAATTACTAGCATTGATAAAAGCCTTGATGATATACCTTTAATAAACAAAAGACTGGTTTCAGGCTCTCAGAGAGAGGAAGAAGGCAATAGCATGAGAAGAAAGAAGGCAACAATATGAGAGAGGTGACAGTGAAAGCATGAGAAAGATGAATAAATTAAGCTGAAAACTCAAGCTATCAACCTATTAAGCTGAAGCTGAAGAATAAATAATGCTGAGCATCATCAGGGAACAGAGAGAATACCTGAACTAGCAGTTTGTATGTACTACTGACTACAAGTCATCATTGAAACACTGTTGTTCCCATTCATGCTTTCTCTGGACCCTCTGGATGCTGAGGCAGGACCCTGGCAATACTGTAGATATAGTGTATCTTCACAGCAATAAACTCTCACTAAGACAGAAGTTGAGACCAGGAGTGGGGTGTTGCTATAATAGACATTACTGTGCTTTTGTTCAGAGGAATGTGAACTTTAAGACTATGAATTATGGAAGCACTTGAATGGTTGCAATGGAGTTTAATGGACCATACTAGTGTGAGCATGGAAGACAATAGACCTGAGGGTGACTAAAAACTGAGATGTAGCTCAAGAGGTTTTGGTTAAAACAAATATTACTATCTTGCATAGAGACTTTAGTTATGATATTCTGTTGAACAATTTAGCTATCTTATGTCCTTTCTCAAAAGTCTGCTGAGGATGAATTGAGGAGTCATTAATTAGCATTATTGAGACAAAATATTTACAGGCAGCCTAGTATTGACTGTGTTGCTTGTTTACTAGTGGCCATAATAATGTCCGTCTACAATGAGAAGGAGTAAGCTGAAAGAGAGAAAATATAAAACGCACAATTTGAGGAGAAAAGAAGCACCAGGAAGTGTAATGAGTTCCAGTTCAGTGCTCAAGGAGATAAAACTTTTAAACAAAAAGCCAATGCTAAATGGAATAAAAACAATGGTCATATCATGCCAAGATCCCACCCAGCTCAGCTTCCAATTTGCTGGACATAATTAAAAATTATGGCTGGGTATAGTGGTATTTCATTATTATATTTCATTACAATACATAGGAGGTACAGGCAGGCAAGGTTCATAGAGTGAATTTCAAAACAGCCATACTTATTAGACAATGAAGGAAATGATCATATACAGAAAGCTGGTGAAATCATATATGAATGAAAATGCCATTTCCCAGCTGCAGCAAGCAACAAAATGTTGGAGATTTGGCTGCATGATTTTGGCTTTAGAGTCAAGAATATAATAAGGGGTTATAGAATCTCACTATTCACTTAAGAAAGATGGTGAGATCAGACATATGTCGGCATATGTCCTGAATGGAGGAGTAGAGAAGCCATCACATGAAGAGGTGAAGGTGAAGGTGATTGCCTTGAACACTTCAAGATGTTGGAGATGCCAGAGTCATGGAATATCTACCAAGGAAAACTAGTCACATAGAGTAAGTGGTGTAACCAGCCCAAGAGAGTCACATTGGTTGCAGTCAACAAAGTATTGGAGATCTGCAAAGTACATTGATATCAGGAACAGAGATGCAGAGTTTAGAATTTCCCAGCAGGTTTTTGGCCTTGCTTCAGTGCAGTATTTAATCACTATGCTACTTCCTGTCCTTTTTCGAATAGTAGTGTGTACTACCTGCCACTGTACACTGGAAGTAAGTGATCTCATTTTTTTTATTTTGATTTTAGAAGGGTGTTATTTAAGAGATTTGTGATGAGTCTCGAAAGAGACTTTGAATGTTGCACTTTTACCCAATTGAGATTTTTTTTTATAGACTATGGTTGAAGAGTTTTGAAGTTAGATTGAATGTAGTTTTCCATAATGATATGGTTATAAGCCTATGAGGTTTGAGGAGTGGAATGTGTTTATATGAATTAAAATTTTGCCCAAAGATTCATAGTGTGTGTCATTATTTGAAAGGATTAGGACCTATGTCTTTGTTGGAATAAGTCTGTCCTTGCTGGTAGAAGTCTGTCACTGATATGGCCTTTGAGGTTTTTAAAGCTCAAGTTAAGTGCGGTCTCTCTCTCTCTCTCTCTCTCTCTCTCTCTCTCTCTCTCTCTCTCTTTCTCCTCTCCTCTCCTCTCCTCTCCTCTCCTCTTCTCTCTCTCCTCTGTCTCACACACAAATAGAGAGAGAGAATGTTAAGTTTTAATGAACTTAAAAATGTTTAAATCTTTCATAGACTCTACCTAGACAACGTACATACTCTTCACCGTGGGTTTAATATATATAATATATACATGCCTTCACACACTACAAAATTGCAGATGCCATAACCTGAAGTATTAAGTTTCCAGTGTAAATGAAAATGCAAGAATGTATTTTCTCTAATCATCACTGTAGTAATGACAAGGACCAGTCAGTAGAGAAGATGACATTACCTTTAAACTTTAAAACCATAAGCATAGAAACACTAGTGTATGTAGACAAGGAAAAGTACCTGCCTACTTGCCAGAATAGGAAAGAGCAAAGCTCTAATGTAAATGAAAATGAATGAGAGGTGTTGGGTTTTGTCAAAAGATTTTTCAGAAAATGAAATGATCATGTGATATTTTTCTTCAATATGTTTATATGATAAATTATGTTGATGAATTTTCTTATACTGAATCATCCCTACATCCTCAGGATGAAGCCAATTTGATCATGGTGCATGGTGCTTTTGATGTGTTTTTGGACTTGGTTTGTGGGAATTTTGTTGACTATTTTTGTATCTATGCTAATTAGAGAATTTGGTTTGAAATTCTCTTTCTTTGTTGAGCCTTGTATACTTTAGGTATCAGGGTGACTGTGGCCTCATAAAATAAACTTGGCAATGTTCCTTTTGTTTCTATTTTGTGGAATAGTTTGAAGAGTATTGGTATGTGCTCTTCTTTGAAAATTTGTTAGACTTCTGCACTAAAATCATCTGACCCTATTCCTGTGTTGTTATTGATTTTATTGTTGTTGTTGAGAGACTTTTAGTGACTGATTCTATTTCTTAAGGGTAGGACTGTTTAGATATTTTACCTTACCTTGATTTAGCTTTGGTAAGTAGTATCTATCAAGAAAATTATCCTTTTTATTTATATTTTTCAACTTTGTAGAGTACAGTCTTTTGAAGTAAGTCATAATGAATTTTTTTTTTAATTCCCAGTTTCTGTTGTTATCTCTTTCATTTCTGATTTTATAACTTTGGATTCTGTCTCAGTGCCTTTTAGTTATTTTGGCTAGGGGTTTGTATATCTAGTTGATTTTCTTAAAGGATGAATTCTTTGTTTTGTTGATTGTTTGTATTGATCTTTTTGTTTCTAATTGGCTGATTACAGCTTTGATTTTGACTATTACCTGCCAACTTCTCCTATCTGGTGTCATTTCTTCTTTTTTTATTCCAGAGCTCTCATGTGTGCTGATAAGTTACGTGTATGAGAATTCTCTAATTTTTTGATGAAGGCACTTCACTTAGTGCTAAGAACTTTCTTCTGATCACTGCTTTCATTGTGTCACATAACTTTGGGTATGATGTAACTTCATTATCCTTGAATTCTAAAAAGTCTTTAATTTCTTTCTTTATTTCTTCCCTCACACAATGATTATTGAGTATAGAGTTGTTTAGTTTCAATGCTAATGTGGGTTTTCTGTTGTTCCTGTGGTTAGAGTCCAGCCTTAATCTATGGTGATAGGAAATGATGCAGGGGGTATTCAGTCTTTTTGTATCTGTTGAGCTTTGCTTTGTGCCTGATTATATAGTCAATTTTGGGGAAGTTTGTTCCAAAAAGTGCTGAAAAAAAAGTATATTCTTTTTGTGAGTGAAATGTTCTGTAGATATCGTTAGATCATAAAAACATCTTTGACAAATCAACATTTCCTGTTAAATATCTTACAGAAGGCAGGGATATGAGGCACATACATAAACACAATAAAAGCAATATACATCAAGACAATAACCAATATTAAATTAACTGGAGAGAAAGGTAAATCAATCCCTCTGAAATCAGGAACAAGACAAGGCTCCCAACTCTTTTTTTATGTATTAGATATAGAACTTCAAATTCTATCTAGACTAGTAAGACAACAAATGAAGATTAAGGGGATACAAACTGGAAGAAAAGTGAAAGCATAACTATTCCCAGATGGTATGATAGTACATGTAAGCAACCACAAAAATTCTACCATAGAACTCCTACAGCTGAAAAACACCTTCAGCAAAGTGGCTGTTTATAAACTTAACTCAAAGAAATTAGAAATCCTCCTTTATTCAAATAAGAAATGGAGTGAGAAAATATTAGGGAAACAACATATTTCACAATAGCTACACATAATATAAAACCTTTTGATATAACTCTAACCCAGCTAGTGTAAGAGCTGATTAACAAGAACTTCAAGTCCCTGAGGAAAGAAATATCAGGAGATGGAAGATCTCCCATGATCATGGATTAGCATGGTTATCATAGTGAAAATGGCTATCTTACCAAAAGCAACATATAAGTTCAAAGTTATTTCCATCAAAATTACAACACATTTTTTATAGAACTTAAAAGAGCAATTCTCAATTTTATATGGAAACAAAAGTCCCAGAACAGCTAAAATAATGTTGAACAATAAAAGAACTTCTGAAGGAATCACCGTCCTTAATCTCAAGCTGTACTACCAAACCATGTTGATTAAAAACTGCATGATATTGGTATAGAAACATACAGGTTAATCAATAGAATAGAAATGAAACTGAGAAGTAAATTGACATACCTATGAACACTTGACTTTTGACAAAGAAACCTTACAATGAGAAAAAAAACAAACAGCATTTTCAACAGTGGTGCTGGTATAATTTGATGTCTCCATGTAGAAGAATGCAAAGATATCCATATTTACCACCATGCACAAACTCAAGTCCATGTGGATCAAAGACCTCAAACATAAAACTAGATACACTAAATCTAATATAAGAGAAAATGAGGAAAACCTTGGATGCAGGTACAAAAGACAGTTTCCTGAACTGAACACCATTTGGCTCAGGTTCGAAGATCAATAATTAATAAATAATACCTCTTGAAATTGAAAAGCTTCTATAAGGCAAAGAACACTGTCAATAGGACAAACAGCAGTCTAGAGATTGGGAAAAGATCTTTATTAACACTATATCCCATATCAGGCTAATATCCAAAATATATAATGAATTCAAGAAGTTAGACTCCAAGAAACCAAATAATCCACTTTAAAAAGTGTAGAGCTAAGCAGAGAATTCCTAACAGAGCAATCTTAAATGCTAGAGAAGCACTTAAAGAAATGTTCAAAGTCTTTAGTTATCAGGGAAATACAAATTAAACAACCCTGAGATTCCACCTCACACCAATCATAATGATGAAAATCAAAAACTCAAATGACAGTACATGCTGATGAGGATGTGGAGAACGGGGATCACTCCTTCGTTGCTGTTAAAACTGTGAACTTGTATCAGTACTCTATAAATTAATTTCTCAGTTCCTCAGAAAACTAGGAAATAATTCTACCTGAAGTCCTAGCTATACTGGTGCTGGGCATGTACCCAAAAGATGCTCCACCCTGTCACAAATCACATGCTCCATTATGTTCACAGCAGCTTTATTCATAATAACCCAAAACTGGAAGCAACCCAGATGTCCCTCAACAGAAGAATAAATACAGAAAATATGGTTCATTTACACAGTGGAATACTATTCCACTATTAAAAACAAGGATATCATGAAGTTTGCAAGAAAACATAAGGAGCTAGAAAATATCATCCTATATGAGGTTACTCAGAAGCAAAAGGATAGCCAGTTCTAAATAAAAATTATCCCTTAAATAGAGGCTACTCATATCAGAGACTGAGGGAATAAGCAACCAATAACTAGCTCTATTTAAAACCCCTTCCATGGGCAAGAACCAATCTCTGACACTATTAGTGCTATTCTATTGTGCCTAGCATAACTGTCCTTCGAGATGCTTCATCCAGCACCTGATTCAGACACACGCAGACACCCACAAACAATCATTGGAGGGAGCTTGAGGACTTTTATCAAAGAGTTGGGAGAAAGACTAAAGGCCCTGAAGGGGATAGAAACTCCACAGAAAACCAACAGAATCAACTAACATGCACCTTTTGGGGCTCTCAGAGACTGAACCACCCAAGATCATACACAGGCTAGACTGAGGACCCTGGCACATGTGGAGCAGATGTGCAGGTCTGTCTCTATTTGGGTTTCCCATCAACTGGATCTGGGGGTTCTCCCTAAAGCTGTGGCCTGTCTGTGGAATCTATAAGCAAATAGGTTGTCTTGTTTGGCCTCAGTGGAAGAAAATACCATAACCCTGAAAAGATTTGATGTGCTTGGTTTGCGGGATATCTAGGAGGCCTCTACTCTCTCAGAAAAGAAGGGAAATTCTCTATGAAGGGTACTGGAAGGGTAGGACAGTGACGTAAAATAAATAAATAAATGGAGAAAACAAACAAATGAACAAACAAACAAACAAATAAGCAAATAAAAGAATTCGTAAGTAGCCAAAATGAAAAAGAAAAGAAAAGAAAAGAAAAGAAAAAAAGAAAGCAAAAGTTGGTGAAGTTTTAGTTCAATGTTCCAGAGAAAAGTGTGGAAAGAATGTAGGGAAGGCACACCCCTGGATGAATGAGTACTGTGCACTCAAATTCTGAAGTAGAGAAGACATTTGAAGAATTAAGGAGAGTTGAGATAACATTAAATGCAGTGAAAGCCAGTAATGGAGCAGCAAGTTGACAAATGTATTGTACAGTAAGGACAATATTAGGTCATGTGAAACTGAGACAATGCTTTCTTATAAAAAGAGAATCTGTAAATTTGCCTCAATCTCAAGGAAATTTCTAAACACTTTGTCCCTAAGAAACACAGCTGTATTTACTCCAAACAGTACCTCTCGCTATAGTTTTCTTAGATTTGCCTATGCATTCACAACAAAAAATAGGAGAGAGGATGCAAGAGAAGGTAAGAATCATTATTCAAAATTGGAGCCATTACAGTAGTGGACAGTAGTGGATGCCTGTCCACTACTCATCTGCACTTCTTCCCTTTTTTTTTTCAATTTTTAATTGAAAAAGTCATTTACATATTAACTGGATCTTTATTCCTGGAGAGTCCCTTTGCTCTTGTAAAGTCTTCCTCTTCTGCAGCGTTTAATACCCAGCTTGAAACATCAATGCTGATTGCAGTGGATAGACTGTGATGTCACAAATGGGGGATTATGACTTCACAGGGGAAATAAGAGAGCATGACAGCTTCAGGAGCCTAAGATCTTTTATTTATAAGTATGCCTCTCTTAATCAAATGGGGAGCGAAATACCAAGCATATAAAAAATGACAGCAGAATGGTAGCTAAATAAATGATTTTCAGAAATATCCTGGCAATGTCAATTTCTCTTTAGAGGATTCATGAGAAATAGTATAGACAGGGTATATTTGAGATGCCAAATCTCCCTATACCTAGCCCTTGAAAAATATCCAGCCCTGGGGTAATTGCAATGGTAATCATGCCCAAGAACAAGCTCCAGTAGTGTTTTCTACAGTGTGAACTAGGAGGGTAACTGTGACCTGCTGTGGTTTGTGCTCTTCGGGCAGTGCCTTGCTAGGAATTACCTTCTACTCCTTAGCTTCTTTTATATGACACATGACAAAATCAAGCTTTGAACACAGGGAAAATCTTTCTAAGAATGAAATTTTTTGTTCCTTTCTCAAAATGTCATTTTACTATATTCAATCTAAATATCATGTCAGATTTTAATAAGATAAAATTCTCAATTCAGGCAATTATCTTACAAGTTAAAACTTGATAATAGTAAATGAGGAAATGCTAAAATGTTACTGTTAATTCAACCTCATGTGTGTTTTCATGGGTCACAATAAAATATACAGTTGTGTTTCCAATTATTGCCCTTCTGGTGCCAATCATGTGCCCCAGGTTTGGCACATGATTAGAGGGGGTGGTACATGTTGTATGAGTATACTTAGCATGCCAGTCCATTTTCTTATTGAGTGATATATGTTTCTCATATATAAAAATATCAGAATTGTTTACGTCTCCTCTTGCAATCAGGTATGCATAGGCTTAGCAGAAATGTCTATATCACTAGGGGTGGCATATTTATTAACAGCTTATTCCAGTAATACTTAATCTTAAATTTTAGAACTAACCACTTAAGTTTTCATAGGATAATAGAAAAAAACAAAGACAAAACTAACAAACAAATTCACAAAAAGCTTTAATGGCAAAAAAAAAAAAATGTCCTAGACAGCTAGAAAATGAAATGTTAACTCATGGGACTGCTGTCACAAGGGAAATGTTACCTATATCAACTTGGCCAGTTGTGTATTTGCTTTCATATCCTTCCATCTAACTGACAGTCTCATTTCTTTCTAAACCTGCAACTTTATAAAAGCAAAAACAAAATTCAAGGGTCTTTATTTATTCTTTATTACTACATTTTCTGAAGTCTACTTTATGGAACAATCAATGCCATTCATAGTAAAATAGTATATTTGTGTCATTTTTCCCTGAAAACCTGGTTTTGTTAAAGTAGAGTGCATAGCCACTACCAAAAGACCATGTGTATTCTGCTTGATGAATTTTATCAGAGAGAATACAATTATGTAACCAGTTCCTGCCAAATTAAATAGCACAATAACAATGTTCCAAAGTTGTTCTTCCACTCATGACCACTATACCTGTCAGAATAATCCTCATTTTGATTTTGAGGTTTATCAAAATTAAATTGTACATTATATAATTTTTGGAAACAACTATCTTTTTGTCCACAGGATGTGTGGAATTCGATAAATACTGTTCAATGATCACTGTGCTCTCCCTTCTCACTGCTGAGTAGATTAGTCATGCCAACACACCTGACATCTAATTTGCCCATATGCAGATCAACCATTGTGATTCTCAGTTTGACTACAATGAACATAATTACTATTAATAACCTGAAGTATCTTTTTCAATGGCATGTGCATTTTCTGCAGGACATATTCCATTATAGCATATACTCAGTATTAGTATAGAGTCATATTTTGGTATGTGGTGTTCCATGTTTTTTTCTTTTAATCACAACTATACCATAAATAGTTTTTTATTAATTTCTCCCAATCTGTTAAAGTATTTTTATATTTGAAAATTCTATTTTATAATATTAAAAGTGTATTATATATTACTAAATATATTCTAGCTTGGTTTTGCTTATTTTATTTATTTTACTACTTCATATTTGCAAAAAAAAGCCTCTCTTATAAACATATTAATGTAATTCTTAATGCATTTTCTACAATAAAACAGAAAAGGCCAAATTTGTCATATACTATGTTTAAATTTTCCTTTTGATTTTAACAAGTACACACCTAAAAAGAAGTATTTAATGGTAGCTCACAAATGTACATGTATTTTACATTAAAGTGTATAATTATATGCTAAATTTGTACATATAACATAGTATCTTATGCAAATTTACAAATTAAAAAGAGAACAATTTTTGCAATTTATTTTGATGTGAATTATATCAAAACATAAAAATGTATGGTGAAAATATACTATCTACTAATTTTCTGCCAATGTCCTAGTTAGAGTTTTGCTGTGATAAAACTCCATGACCAAAACAACTTGGGAAGGAAAGGGTTTATTTAGCCTACACTTCCACAGTACTATTCATCACCAAAGGAACTCCTGACAGGAACTCAAACAGGGCAGGAATCTGAGGCAGGAGCTGATATAAATTTTTTTTGGCATATTTTTGTCTTATTCATTTCTAGTTTGTTTTGGCTTTGAGTTCTTTTGTTTGTTTTTTGAGAAAGACTAAATTAATGTGAAGTCGAGTGTGTAGAAAGTTGAGAAGAATCTTCAAGGAGTTAGGGAAGGCAATATATGGTGTAAAATATGGAAAAATTATTTTTTAAAAAAATAAAAATTAAACTCATATAAAAATATAATCATAATTTTTTCATGTTTATTCTAATTATTTTCTACTTTGTTGCCCAGATACTTCCAAATTGGACAAAATGGATATTTTCTATACTGGTACTTGTATCTGTTTATAGTAGTCTTGCTCAAATTAAATTTATTATTCTCAGTGTTCCTTTAATCTGGAAATCACCAGATATCTCATACTCATACAGTGGAGCTTTTGTATATCAACTCCGGGAAATTTTACATCTCCAAGAATCCACCATGTTATTTTAATAGTCAGCTGTGTCAGTTGCTTATCTAATCTCTGATCACATGCCTCACAAGGCTCACCTTGATGTAGGAAAGTATTTTGGATTTTTATTGGGTATTTTATTTATTTGCATTTCATATACCATCCCTTTTCCCATTTCCCCTCCCTAGAAACCCCTTATCCCATCCTCCTTTCTCATTTTTCTTTTATACCATTTTAATTACTTGCAAGTCTTAATGTCAGGTCTAGGTTGAGGAACTGGCAATACAATAGATGCAAATAAATGTATTTCTTTATCCCATAGTTCAGAATACACAGTCCATCAGGGAAAGTAAAACATTATAGAGTCATTCTGGTGGGATGACTAAATAAGAAATATAAAACTTTGAGGCTGACTCAGAGTAACTGCTTCCTTCAGCAAAGAGTCACTTCCTAAAAACAGATGTAGTTCCATAATCTTTCAAAATTGTGCCACTAGCTGGATATCAAATGTTCAAATACCTGAGCACAAAGAAGACATTTCGTGTTTTAATAAAAAAAAAAAAAAACTTACATTGTAAAACCAAGGATGGAAACATTTTTTCAAGATGTACTCAGTGGAAAACCATGATATATATAAATATGTGTGTGTGTGTATGTGTGTGTGTGTGTGTGTGTGTGTGTATGTATGTATATATATGTTTCATATATATACATATATGATATACATTATATATATATATATATACACATATACGTATACATATACATTATAAATTAGGTTTTCCATGTGTCATGTGATATATATATATGTATATATATATATATATATATATATATATATATATATATATATAAAACAAAGAAACAAACAATTCTAGATATAAAATAATTTCATCTAATTTATTCTGCATATAGGATGAAATTCACATTTTCTTGCCGATTGATAAGTGGTAGATATATCACAAATATATATATATTGTATTTTGTTTATATGTTCATAGAATACATATGTATTTGTGTCTGACTATCAAGGAGTTCTCTAAATGAAGTTGACTGTGATACGAAAATCCATTGTAATAAAATTATACTGAAGTAGACGTCTCATTTGACACAGGCTCAAATGATATTTTGCTGACATAGACTCACATGAGGTTTTGTTGAATCATGACTCATGGGAGGACAAGTGATGTTTGGAAAGAGTATAAATGGGACTCAAGGAACAGTGATGGGGCACTTGCATATCTAGCTGTGCAACTTTTCTTTGGTATCTCATCTTCACTGATCTTCACCTCATTGAGAGAGGCACAGTAGAGAATTTCTCAAGTCATTTTGGCCATCATGGTAGCTCCTGCTGACTCGTGCTGACTATGCAGCAGCCTGGCAGTTTCTACTGGATTGTGCCACCGTCAATGATTCATGTTTAGTGATACTTTTGAACTCGGTTGTTAAAGTCTTGACACCACTGAACTGGTGTCAAGTTGGTATCCTTACAAATAGAGACTGGAATCTCACCAAAGAACTACTTGTAAACATGTACACATCCATTTGTCCTATTTAACATTGCTTATCTTTGGATGATGGGGTACAAGAGAGGTCAAAGTGGTTGAGAACCTTTGCTAATATAGAGTTTTGAAACTCTAAGCCTACATTGTACTATTGCATGGGTTGGGTTCCTGGATGGAATTAAGAGGACAATGTGAGCTGAGCACCAGCAATACTTTCTTTCTGCTTCCCACCTCTGGCTCTTGTGTGTCGAGATTCCTCATGTCCTTGCCTCCACACCTCCCTACCACTATACCCTCTACACTCTAGTTTGAGGCAAATTATGCCCTCCATTCATGAATTACTTTTTTCAGAAAAAATGATAATGATAATTAATGCCATATTTGTTCTTTACTGTGTTGACAGTGCATGTGGACACACACATGTCATGTATGTTAATGCATGTGTTTATATATTCATTGTAGACACAGAAATATATATTGTTGAATTTATATGCATATTAAAATAAAATACAATTACTGATATCTGCACGATGGCACCAGAAAATTTGTCCCAATTTTCTAACTTGGATCTTGCAAAAAAAGAATCATGGCTAGCTGTATTTGAAACATGTTATTTCTTTATTCTACAGTAGTGTATATGTAAAGAAGGTTTAGAACTGGAAATGGTACCCATGGAAAGATCAAACTACATACAACCGTGGCAGGTTCACCTTTCACTTGCACCTCTTGGAAGACTGTAATGGGATTAAGAAACATCTGTAATACAATTATACCCATCATAGACTTTGTCACAAATATCCTTGACATTTTTTAAAGGTAAACTTGGCATATGATACAGTTTCTTTCTTTAAGAATTTTTTTTCGCAACATTTTACCATGCTTTGACAAATGCATGGAGTCAGGAATCACCCACACTAAGGTCTAAAAAGAAATGGTTTTATTCCCCCTAAAACCTCACCCTTGAAGCCCCCTTTGCATTAATCATTCTTAACCCTGAGAATTCCTTGAAAAAATCTTCATTTTTTTCTAACCCTCTTACCTTTTGCTTTTCGCAAAGCCGTAGAACTTGAAGAATGGCTTACCTGTTACTAGAACATAAATATTTTATTTTCTCAGTATTTGTTTCTAACTTGTATTTCTTTTTCTCTTCTAGCATTGCTACACCGTCAATCTGTAGACATTCTCTAAACTCCCAGACTACTGAACCTTCTTCTTTGTAACCATTCGTTCTAAAGCTAAGACACCTAGGTCTCACATTCTTCCATGAATTTGTTTAATCATACAGTTCCTATAGGCCAATGCAGTAGATAGAAATACACACGCTGCAGAAGAGACAAATTTCAGCATTTATTCACTTAAAGAAGCCTGTCTTTCCTTTACCTTTATATACTGCACTCACTTCCAAAGTTAACCAAGACAGCAGCTTTTCATACCTCTGTATTGAGAATCAGAGTTTACCATGTTACTTCTAAAAGGTGTTTTATCAAAAGAAGCTGTTTGGGGGTTGGGTATTTTCAGTTGGTTTAATTTATATTTATATTATATTTGTCACTGCTACACCCTACACCTTTTGGATGAGTAAGATATTTGCTCATGTCTCTGTAAGAAATTCCATATTACAAGATTAACTGAAGTCCTTAAACTGTTATTTTAATGTTTATTCAAAATTTTAGAAAAATTCAACATTTCTGGTTTTTTTTTTCCATTTTTCTCTTCTATATCTTTGAAGAATGCTATTACATACTTATTAGACTAAATGATTTCTGTTTTTTTAATTTACTAATCTATTTTATAGTCTAGACTTTACATCCCTCCCAGTCCACACTCTGACTGCTTTATATCCCACATTTCCTTCCCCATTCCCATCCCCCTACAAGATCAGATTTCCCCACTCCCTGGGTCCCCAAGTCTCTCAAGGATTAGGTGTACCTTCTCTGACTGAGTCCAGACCCAGGAGTCCTCTGCTGTATATGTGTAGGGGGCGTCGTATCAGCTGGTATATGCTGTCTGGTTTGTGGCTCAGTGTCTGATAGATCCCAGGGGTCCATATTAGTTGAGACTGCAGGTCTTCCTATAGGGTTACCCTCTTCCTCAGCTTCTTCAAGCTTTTCTCTAATTCAACGACAGGGGTCACTAGCTTCTGTCCATTGGTTTGTTGGAAATATAGGCATGTGACTCTTTCAGCTGCTTGTTGGATCTTTTCGTGGGCAGTCATGATAGGCCCCTGTTCGTAAGCACATCATAGCATCAATAATATTGACAGGCCTTGGGGCTTCCTCCTGAGCTGGATCTCAATTTGAGCCTGTCACTGGACCTTCTTTTCCTCCGGCTCTTCTCCATTTTTGTTTGTGCAGTTTTTTCAGACAGGAACAATTCTGAGTCAGTTTTTGACAATGGGATGGCAATGCCATCTCTACTTGATGTCCTGTCTTTTTACTGAAGGTGGACTCTACAAGTTCTCTGTCCCCACTGTAGGGTGTTTCATCTAAGGTCACTCTTTTGAATACTCAGAGTCTCTCACCTCCCTGGTTTCTGGTACATTCTAGAGGGTTCCTCCCATCTCCTACCTCTGAGGTTGCCTAGTTTAAAACTTGAATAGGTGGGAAACATTTAAAGAACTGTTCAAGTCTTTAATCATCAGGGAAATGCAAATCAAAATGACCCTGAGATTTCACTTTACACCAATCATAATGACTAAGATAAAAAGCTCAGGTGACAACACCTGTTGAGGAGGATGTGGAGAAAGAGGAACACTCCTCTATTGCTGGTGGGATTGCCAACTGCTAAAACCACTCAGGAATTCAATCTGGAAGTTGCTCTGAAAATTGAAAATAGATATACCTAAAGCCCATCTATACCACTCTTGTGCATATACCCAAATGTGTCCCACCATACCACAGGGGCACATGTTCCACTAAGTTCATAGCAGCTTTATTTGTGATAGCTAGAAATAACCCAGACGTCCCACAACAGAAGAATGGATACAGAAAATCTGGTTTACTTATACAAAGGAATACTACTCAGTTATTAAAAATGAGGACATCATGAGTTTTATAGACAAAAAGATGGAACTAGAAAATATCATCCTGAGTGAGGTATCTCAGACCCAAAAGGATATGCATAGTATGTACTCAGTAATAAGTGAATATTAGCCAAAAAAGTACAGAATTCCCAGGATACACTACATAGAACTCAAGAAGGCTAACAAGCCAAAGAGCCCAAGTGATGATGCTTCACTCCCACTTGGGAGGGAGAATAAAACAATCATAATCATGGGGGACAGAAGGATGAGCAAGGTAGCTAGGTGGGAAAGGTGACAGGGAAGGAAAGTGGGGAACATGATCAAATATTGGGGGGCAGAACAGGACTGAAGCCTTGAAGGCCAGCACAAAGAATCAAAACTAAATTATTTCTAAAACCTCTGACTTCAATAACTTGTATTTGAAATTTGACTTAAATTTATTAACAATTGTTAATTTTAATTATTTTGTGACTTTTTAACATGAATAATATATTTATGTTATTTCTATTACTCCTTTGCATGTTTGAACTACTTTGTGACCCCAACCATAACCTCATATCTTTCAGTTAGTTTTAGAATTTCATATATCCTATCTATATGTGTGTGTGCATGCACATGAATGCATACATATGTATGCATGTGTGTGTGTGTGTGTATGTGTGTATGCATTTGTGCCTAGCCCATTTACTGTTGCTGCAGGTATGTACATATGTTTAGGACTAATTGGATCACATCTTTATTTTTTATCTTTGTCTTTCCAATAAACTTTATTTGCCACTGTCTTTTGGTGTTGATGCATTCTTCAGTGGTATCATACATACTAATATTAAAGAATGTTTGAATACTTGGTTGATACAATTTCTATCGCTAATCATATATATATATATATATATATATATATATACATATATATATATATGTATATATATATATGTATATATATATATGTATATATATATATATATGTGTGTGTGTGTGTGTGTGTGTGTGTGTGTGTGTTTCTCTGACAGTACTGTTTTTTTGATCCTGTATATTCTGGGCATCTTAGCATCTTTAACTTAATAATGATAGTCACATATAGTCACATATTTGCTTTATTTTATTTTGGGAGTGTTATACAAAGTTCTATACTTATGTCATTTCTACTCTTATTTTCTCTTAAAATTCCATCTGTGTCACTGTCACCCCTCTTAAATGCATACCCACTTCTTTTTTATTATTCTACATTTTATAACCTTAGATAAATTTATGTTTTTCACCCTTGCCTAAAAAACAAGTTTCTTTTTGAATTACAGGGAGGCTATCACTAAAATCCACAACAGGCCAAATTACAGAGAACATCTGGCCATAGAGTACCAAATTCAATTAACACATCTATAACAGAACTCCCAAAATGAATGTTGAGGAAACATTTCAAAATGGGGACATAAATATTTGTAAGATCCAGAAAACCAGGTCATCTATGGAAATATTGCATCTAGAAATAGCAAAGAAGAAGACCCATAAAACCTAAAAATATGGTTGCCTAACCAATATTAGCCTAAGGACAATAATAGTCTACATGTTAAACTAGTTGAGAGAAATTTCCCATGACCCTACCCATAGCTAAAGATCTATAGTCAATTAATGGCTCCTAAGAAACGAATTAGCCTTTTTCAGAGACAACCTACACCTGAAAATGTTATTCAATTCCAAGTTTCTGTAAATACAGAATAAATATCTTGCATTGTCTTTCTAGGTCTTTGAATATAGTGCATTACTTGATACTTGTTCTAGTTTATCTTTTCCTATTGTGCTTGTTACTTTTCTTTTTTCCTTCTCATATTCAGTATTTTAAATTTATTCTTTAATCTTTTGTTTACAGTCCAGACTTTATCCCCCTCCTGCTCTACCTTCTGATGGTGCCATGTCCCACATCTCCTTCCCTCATCTCCAAAAGAATGTCCCCACTCACCCCCATTCCACCAGATCTCCTCACTACCTGGGACTCTAAGTCTCTTGAAGGTTAGGTGCATCTTTTCTAGCTGAGTCCAGAACCAGAAGTCTTTTGCTGTATATGTGTTGGGGTTCTCATATTAGCTAGTGTATACTGCCTGTTGGTGGCTCAGTGTCTGAGAGATCCCAGGGTTTCAGATTAGTTGAGATGACTGGTCTTCCTATGGGGTTGCCCCCTTCCTCAGCTTCTTCCAGCTTTTTCTCCTATCAACCAGTTTCTGTCCAATTCCCTTTTATTTTTAAGACTAGTTCTTTTGATATTATAATTACATAAGTTTCCTTCTTCCCTCTTGCTCCTGCTCCCTTCAAATCCTTTTGTTTATGGAAGAACCCTTTTATCTCTCAAATTTATGTCCTCCACTTTTTAAATTGTTACACACACACACACACACACACACACACACACACACACACAATTATATATTCCTAAATACATAACTATAACCTGTTCATTCTGAATGATATTATTAGCACACATGTTTTCATAGATGGCCATTTGGTATTGGATAGCTGATTGATAAGCTCTACTATGGGGAGATTATTTCTCCCACTTTCAGTATTCCTTAGTTGTCTGTTTCTAGGCTTGAGGACTCCTGAACTTTCCTCATCCATGTTGGCATGTCCATTAGTGTCATTCTTGTTTAAGTCATGTTTAGATATCCAAGTTGGTGAAATTTTTTAAGTGCAATGTCTAATATTTCTAGGCGACTCAGGCTTAATGAATCTCTTTCCTTCTCCAGCTATTAAAATATTTCCACACTTTCTTTTGAAATTATCTATGTCTTATGTTTAGGAGTGGTGTTTGAGATGTATCAGTTGAGACTGTGTTCTACAGTCCTGTACCCTTGTTTGTGCTTTTTGTAATGTTTTCTGTCTGTTACAAAGAAATGGCAAGATATGTCACCTTACATTTTTAGTTGACAATCCCTGTCCTTTACTGGATCTTTTGAGTCAAGTGTGTGTTAATATGGACAGGCACTGGGCTGAGGCTGATATTTATTATTAATATTAAGGAGCTTTATACATTGGAGTCTTCACATTGGCCTGATGACAACAAATTCATTTCACTCTCCAATTTGTGATCTTCTTGAATTTGTTCTTCCGTGAGTCCCTGTATTTTTCATGCTCCTAGATGTACTGTAGATGGAATTTTTACCTGATGCTTCCTAGACAGAGAATCGTTGAATAAGCATCTTATTTCACATTATGCTTAAGCCTTCCCTTAGGCAGCCATTCAGAGCCTGTTTTGTGGGATGTGATACTCAATTCCACTCTTAAGTGCAGTAAGTCTAGAATTTGTTCTCGGCAATCTACAAAGGCAAATGTTTTATTTCCTTTCCTTCAATGGCTTCTCCAATGGCATGATGCTGTAATTATATTGTCTACCTCACTACAAAGCATTTTTTTTTCTGATTAACAGTAGATGTTGTGGATTCTTAAAGATCCTTGTTTCCCCATTCTATTCTTTAAGTACAGCTTCTGTGAAATCACAGCAACATCCTAAGGCTACAGAAGACCCAACAGCTTAGAGCTTTTGTTTCTTCAAGACAACATATCGATTACATTTTGTATAGTTACACTAGTTATATTTCTATCCTTTCAATGACTTCTATCAGGCTCCACTTGTGTTCTCTTACTTCTCAACTTGATAGTCTTTAGGGTGTACATTTAATTTTCTTCCTATGGCGGGTGAAAAATACATACAGAAAGATCTCAGTGAGAAGCCTTTATGTCTAGTCATGTTTTCCCATGGCTTATATTAGTGTGCTTAAACAATAAAATTTGGTGGAATTCTTGGCTAATGACTTTTTCCCTTAGATGCAGAGAAGAGTCTTGTCAGAGTCTTGGCATTATGTAGTTTCTTTGCCTCTAAGGATAACGTGAGGGCATTTTCAAGACAATTTCCAATCTTTTCAACAGAGATCTGTAGGTGTTCTGAAGTGAAATGCTATAGTACTGTGTGAACTTCAGTATATCCACAACCCGCATTGGCCCCACATCTCACAATAGCTTGTATTCAATTTTTAACTATATTCCCCAAGTCTTTACATAATAGGATTCCTGGATATCATGACATTAGCTGAATTCTAACACAGGTGAGCAAGTCTCAGAACTGGTATCTATTTTCAAGTGCTTTTCTCTGTCTCATTTCATTATTTGATTACTCTGCCCCTCAGTTCTTTAATGTTCTCAGTAAGTCATTAACTTCCAGTTTGTCCAGGGTTTCTCTGGTTCTGGTTACAAAGGTAAAGATGCTGCTGTTTAGAGATTTTCTGTCTTTGCGACTCATGAGAAGCCTCTGAGATTTTCATTTTACTTTAATTAAATGAAAATTCCTGCTGCTTTCCACCAAAAAAAAAAAAAAATCACTTAAAGGCTTGGGTGGTTATGACTAGACCTTGAATATTGACTTTTTAAAGAACAAACTTGATATTTTTTGGTGTTTCTGCCAGGTAATTTTGTTGTTATTTTATTTTATGGCCCTAATTACAAAATTCATTATAAAAGCATGAGCTCTTGGCTCCAGTGAACTTTGACAGATGGACAACAAAGTGGGGGAAGGAAAACAGAAGCTTAAAATAGTTCCTACAATATAAAAACATACATGTACTTGAGAACTAATTTCAGCAAAAATTCTTACTGTTAACCTCTCCACTAAAATATACAATATTCAAGGAAAGAACCACTTCAAAAGAGACATAGACATTGAAAATGCATTGTTCTATGTAGGGCAATTTCTAAATATGCGAACCAATTTGTGGTTGGTTTCACACAAATGCTAATCCTGGAATAGACAGATTTTAACCACCAATAATTAAGCAGGAACAGAAGCAACACAGACAAGAATAATATAATTTGGTTTCTGGTACAAACCCACTCATTTGAGAAGTAAATCCAAAGCTAGATAGAATAAATGTAAGATTTAAGTGCTAAAGGTAAGTGAGGGTTTCTGAAATGTGACTGGGTGTGTAGTTGAAGAAGCTTACAGAAGCTTTTCTGCAAGCATCTGTGGTGTCTGTTTAATATATTTGATTTTTATTGTCTTACTATATACATAGCATAAAGCTCCATATGTATATAAAGCTAACCTCGAACACAAAAACATTGTCTATATCTGCCTTCTGAGTGGTGGGAATAAAGGAGTGAACTGTTATGCTAAGCTTTCTGTTTTTATTTTATGATTGAAAAAATTATTTATGTAAAATAAATTAGGATCCAGCTTTCTCCCAGACTGCTCAACCTTCCCATCTATCCAACTTCACATCTTCTCTCATTTTTGTAGAATACAAATAAGAAAATAAAACGAAAAAAAACAATATATAATATTTAAAGCAAAAACACATAACACAAAAAATCATACATGAAGATTTAAAATTGGAAACAATAAGTAAAATAACAGTATAATTTTAAAAAAAGATCCCCAAAACAATAAGAAACAGACAAAACAACAAACAATCTACAAAACATCTATAAATTTGTTTTGTACTAGGCATCTACTCTATGCCCAGATTTTGAGCATTCTTAATTAGAAGAGGGAATAAAAGTTAGGCAATGGGCAAAGTGATTGCAAATTCTCATCCCTAACCAAAAATTTATTATAATTGATACTTGTTAGTTAAAGAAAAATTTGATTTCTCTAATGAAATGTCACTGAATATATTTTCCATACTACCAGACAGGTACCATGCCTTGGAGTTGATGGCAAACACAAAACCATAAAAAAAAAAAAAAAAAAAAAAAAAAACTTTATTTTTTGCATGTTATACATGTCTTTGTTTTATTTTGGTTTGGTTTAAAGTTTGTTTATTTGTTTGTTTTGGTTTTGTTTGTTTTTTATCTTATTTATACATTTTAAAACTTTTTGGGGGCAAAAAAAACATGAAGTTGGTGAATTAGGAAAGTGGAGAGTTATTGGAAGGTATTGGAGAGGAAAACATAGTCAAAATACATTGTATGAAAAATATTAATATAAAAGTAAATGAAAAATTTGAAAAGCAATCCACAGACCTACTCATCCATAAACCTTGTGTACTTTAGCAATACGTGGTCAGCCAATATATTCTCAATGGAGGTAACCACCAACTGTCTACTTGGACTTACTACAAGCTCAATAGGAGGGGATCTGTGTCTGCTTTGCAAACCTAGAAAATTACCACTGTCTGGAGAGGTAAAATACCGTAAAAAGATAGAAACTGACTGCTATATTTAAAAGAACAAAATTTCTAATTGTTTTAAGGGTATTTCTCTTATACCCACATATACATATAACTCTCATCTCTCACCAAAAAAATTGTCTTTTTTCAGTAAATGGATACTACTACAGAGGTCTACAACTAACTAAAAGATAGGCTTCCTACCCACAAGTGATATATCTATAACATAACCCCCTTACAACCAAGGCTTGGCAAAATCATGGAACAGTAGGCAAAGAAACTGTAAGAGCCAGAAGACGTGGTTATTTGCCTTTACATATTGTCTTCTACACATAATAGGGAATCTAGACACATGAAGCATCAACAATAAATTTTTCTAGAAAGACCTGTGCACTAATATTGTCATTTGACATACCAATGTGACCAGAAACAAATTATAAGGCTCAACTCCTAAATAAAGAGATACAGGCAAATAGTAGATACTAAGACAAGCATAATCATGTTTTTCTATGAATGAGTTTTCTAATTGGTTATCTAATCCCTAGTGTTTAGATCTAAATACATGTATCTTATGGTAACACAAAATGAGCCTTATAAACCTTGTGGTGGTTTTAATAGGTATGGCCCAATAATTCATGTGTTTGAATGCTTGGCCCATGGGAAGCAGCACTATTCTGAGGTGTGGTCTTATTGAAATATTTGTGGCCCTGTTGGAGGAAGTATGTCACTCTGGGGACAAGCTTTGAGTCCCTATGTCCAAGCTCCTCTCAATGTGGACTCCAGTACTTTTCTGTTGCCTTTGGATCAAGTTTTAGAACTCTCATCTTCTCCAGTACCAAGTATGCCTGCATGCTAACATGCTTCTCACCTTGATGATAATGGAGTAAGCCTCTGAAATTACAAGCCAGCTCCAATTTAATGTTTTCCTTTGTAAGAGTTGCCTTGGTTATGTTGTCTCCTCACAATGGAAACCCTATGACAGACATAGTTAGACACAAATATACAAGACACACACTGACACAAAGACAGACATACACACACACACACACACACACACACACACACACACACACTTAAAAAAATAAAACAAATTGACTTTACATTCAAATCGTAAAAATTTTGAATTATAATGAATGCAAATTAAATGTATTTATTTAAAATATAGCAAATTATATTTTTAAAATCACTTGTACTTATAAACCCAGTTAAAATATATCAGGATTTTCAGTTTAAAACATAATCATGTTTTCACTTTCTAATTTGTCACACTTACCTTACACCTGACAGATTGTAAAGGTTTTTGCCTGTTTTTTGTTTTTTTTTTGTTTTGTTTTGTTTTGTTTTGTTTCATATTTAGTGTTCAATATAGTTTTACTCAGTTAAACATATACTTCAAAGAATGAAAAGGAGCAATGTGTGCTTCTTCTTCAACTTCAGTGGGTACTTAGAAAGATTCTTTTCCAGGTGGAAATACAAAGGACTACTCACATGTGCACATTACAATGTGAAAGAAGCTTTCCCAGGACCTTGAATGCAGGAAAGAAAGAGGAGCCCTTGTAAGGACGATTGTATGCTCTCTGTCCACTTTCCCATGATGACCTCAAATTGAGTGTGTCTGTGTGCACTGAATGGCTGTCTTTACGGGATGGGAGAGTGGAGAATGTAACCCACACACTATCTCCCACACATTTAATAAAAGTTGCTTGTTACTTTTGAAATCACATAACAGAGTTTAGAGCTTAAGAGAATTGATTTTCAAAGCTATGTCCCTTTATCCTTTGTGAGACCCAATAAAATGCTTTCACACAATAAAATCACACCTTTCAGAACACCAACTGCAACACCAAATTGCATATTTTTACTGCATCTCTACATGAACTATATTGTATATTAATGAATAAAATCTCCTGATATGATGCTGAAGAAACTGTGCAAGTACTATGTTGAGCCTGCTAGATCTGATGAGGTCCTTAATGAAAACTACAGCTTGGTGCAGTGGCTGTGATCCTAGGCCATTCTGTACATTACATTTTAAAATATAATTCAGGATGAGATTTCCATTGACTCGTTAAAGAGAACAGGGCTTTATTAAGTGATGTAACTTGTTGGTTTGTGTTTTACTCTATTCACACTAAACAGCAAAACTAGATCAATTTGTTTATCGGTTGAATTAGTTTTCTTGTGGGCACCTCCAGCATGCATTCAAGAACAACTTCTCAGAAACAAATTTATTTCCCTGAAAATGATGGTCTTTATTGGCAACATCTAGTTCTTTTAATTTTACAGTTGGTTTCCCAGCTCTGATTTCTGTTTTCATGAAGCATGAGCAAAGTCCTAGAACAGTTGAATGTGCTTACCGTGTAGTTTATAAATTAGGTGCTTCTTCAAGTTGGCAAAAGACATAGAATAAAATGCCATTTGCATTAACTCACTCCCCCTTCTCCCAACTCTTTCTAAAGAGGACAATAATTTTGTCCTGCATGTATCATAGCTTGGTATTAGACTCTAATTGCTACTGAGAGAGAGAGAAAGAGAGAGAGAGAGAGAGAGAGAGAGAGAGAGAGAGAGAGAGAGAGACAGAGAGGCAGAGACAGAGAGACAGAGACAGAGAGACAGAGAGGCAGAGAGACAGAGACAGAGAGACAGAGAGACAGACAGAGGGATGAGGAAGGGAGAAAGAGAAAATCCACTTGAACCATTAATTTATTGTGAGTAATACACATATCATGTAAATTCCTTAAGTAACTGAATTACCAATATATAAAAAAATAAACAAACTAAATATATTGCACCTATGCAGAACCCACAGGTATGTGGAAGTTTAGACCAATGTAATATAGATATACATTTTGAAAATTCAGAGCATGCGGTGTGAAAATAAAATTTGAAAACAGCTTAAAACAGACATGCCCCCTCCAGGGGCAAGGTGACCAAAAGAAAAATAAAAAGGCATGCCCCAGACAAGTCCAAACTAGCCCAAATGAGTAATGGGCCATCTAGTGTTTACTTCTCTCTCCCTCCCTTTCTGGGAGGTGTGGGATTACTAGCCATCCTGCTGCCTCTGCGGGTTGCTGATATTTGAAATAACCAATCGTGTGTAACCGCGCCAAACTTTCCCGCCTTTCCCTACCCCTACCCATAAATAGCCCAAGCCTCTGGGGTTCGTGGTGGTGGAAATCCCTTGTCTCCTGCATGGGATGGGTTTCAACCCAAGGGTCCTTGCTATTAAACTACCTTATGCAATTGCATCAAGGAGGTCTCTCGTGTGTCCGTGGGTGAGCACTGGTCAGGACTTGAGGTAGGGTCCCCTCGGGGGTCTTTCAGTGGTACCTCTGTCAGGAACAATTTTTTTGTTGATGTTGTTGTTGTTTTTTTTTTCTGATCTTACCTGTCCATTTAATACTGATGTGATTTAACTGGTGTTTGTTACAAAGACAACATGGCCCTTTGGGGCACCTTCTGCTGCATTAGATGGAGAGAAACAACACAGCTGTATTTTAAATGACTCTACCAGTTCTGCCCAGAAAAGCAGGATCTGCCCGAGAGGGACTGCCATTAGTGGGTAAGTGAGAAGTGGCAAGCTCTATCTCTCTAAGGGTCTTTTACTGTCCACTCTACTAGCTTGCAATACATTGCCTGAATCCATTAAGACAGAAACGTTACCCCCATGAAAAGTTTTTGTGACTTAAGAAAACACTCAGAGCTTTAATCAGTGACAGATCATCCAGTCTGACAAGACAGAATGACATAGGGTGCTCTTCTCCCATTGTTGGCTGCTGAGCAAATATGCCTTAAAGGAAAGACATGGCATACTCTCATTAAATTGCCATTGGTTGATGTATCTGTGCTCCAGTGTAAATAATAATTCTGAATGTATTTAGTGTAAATATTTATTTCAAGTGAACTCTCATCTTTACTCTGTAGATGCCTGATCTACAGTAGCTCAGTAATGCCTTTAGGTTGTGGAGATAACTGTCAGCTTATTTTAGACTGACCATGGGTCCTGATATTGTTAGTGTCTTTGGAAGGAAGAAGTGATCTTAGCTGTCTTCCAAATACAGGCTGAGTCTGCTTTGTGATGTCTACTCCCTTCTACCTTAGTAACATGCATAAATGGACTCTCAAAGATTTTGTAGCTTGAGATAAAAAACAAGGTAGCCAGATTATGCTGTTGATATGAGTATGTCTTTAAAGGTGACTAACATCAAGAATAATGATCCCTTAAGTGCTTTGCTTTACACAGACATGAAATTGGAGAAAAAGGAAAGCTGGAAGTGTGTAAAGTTAAAGTAGATCTTAGAGCTTTTCTGTTCCAACTGGCTGCAGAGAAAATCAGAAGAAACACGTGACTCAAAGAATAGAATGGGTGACTCTGAGCTTCATATTTTATAATTATATACATATACAATGTGTTCACAATACATTTATAATGTATCTTATAATATCTCTTGTTTAAGAATTATGCTAATTATTTTAAATTTTTTTAAATGCTAATGTTTATTTTATTTAAAAATTTTATTTTTAAATCACTATTTACTATTTATTCTATCCTTTTATTTTAACTAAGGCACTGACGTGGAAAGACTGAATTGTTTACCATTAAACCACCATGGCCTGATAAAACCCTTTGTATAATAATGTCTCCACAACCCTTTGCACAACATCATATCCTCTTTTTGCCTCTTTTCAGAGGCCTCAGGTTCCTGTCGGGTGTCACACTCTCAAGATTTACCCTAATTTCTGTAATCTGATTCTCCATTGTTCTATTGCTTCACCCAGCCTCTCGTACACAGGAACTCAAATTCACAGTCATAGACTCTTGCATGAAAAAACAAAATGCTCTAAAGTCAGTCTAAGCCACCATGAATGCAGTATTTTTTTATATAAAGTCACCTTTTTCAAACTAAAATGCTTAGCAAAGACAGTTTCTGTCCCATCTCTAATCAAAAATTTGCTTCCTTAAATTGGTCAACAGTAAACATCCTCCACATATGTGTATTATGAAAAGAAGTGCTGAAAGTGGTTAAAAGGGTTGCAAAACGGGATTCTGTATATTTGATGTAAGCTCAAATGAAGCTTCCTGTGACTGAGTGACAGCTTCACCATCCCATGTCAAGTCACACAGGGACTTCAGGGAATCTCATACTTTCAGTACAAAGGTCTTGTGAGGCTTGATTTTATTGAAGATTTTCAATGAGTCTCATATGTCCACAAGCAAACAAGACTTAAAAGTTTCTGATTTGGGAGATGAGAAAGTGGTTCAGCAAGTAAAGTGTTTCTCTCTTGCAATCATGAGGAGCTGAGCTTCATCCCTAAAAACCCATAAAAAGGCCAAGATGCTGTGACCCCAGTACTGGGGAGGTAGAATCTGGAAGATGCCTGCAGACTCTGGTGTTGTGAGAGCCTTTTTCTCAAAAGATAAAACACACGTGCATGCACAAGTACTCACACAGAGTGAGAAGCAACGGAAGACAAAGACAGATAAATTCACATACATCTTACATTTGAAGTTTCTATGTTTTCTCTGTTGGTAGTATAATTCAAATATTTACAGTAGAAAAGTTTCTATAGTGTTGCATATTGTTGAAAAACTCTGTACAATATAATTTATTTGAGCCAACTTATGTTCCTTGAGACAGTCAGATGCTTTCCACCCTGTTACCACTCTAATACCGCCTGATCATAAAACCTGTCTTTTATTAGAAAATGTGTTGGTCCTTTTGTGATAAAATAATGTTTCCGATGTCATCGTAGACTTCTAACTGTTTTCATTCTTCATACCAGTCATATGAATCCTCTTAATGGGACAGAATCATATTTGTGGGAAGGTATTTTTGATATGAGGGCAATGCATCTAAGATAATACATTAGCTCAGCAGTGGGGTGTTCACCTCAGTACCTCCACTGTTGACAACTATGCACTACAGAGATTAACTGTATACCCAGCTATTATTTAGTGTCCTTATTATTAATATTTCATTTATTTTGCTTTCATAGTATGTGGACTCTTCAAAAGTTATACTCATAAAATATAATGGTGCTCGTTTCCAAACTGTCGTCTCTTTGAATGCACAGGACCATAAATAAGCTCAGTGGTTCAAGTTGTATGTTCTAAAACTCAGCTTCTTCATCTCTGTTACTGCAAAAAATCGTTCTTGTCTGTACTCCCTGATGTCTATGATAAAATAAATGCCTACATAGTAGTTATCAGTCTTCGCTCCTCCTTTTCTCAACTACTCATTCTTTAATTTCCTCATTTCAGCCAGGCACTACTTTGGGATCTGAGATAGAACTTTATGTAATGTGTTTCAAAAGATTGTAGAAATCAGAGAAGAAGGTGCCTGCTGCCTGATGGGTCATCTTGCAGACAGACCCTTTTCTTTGGTTGGGTCGTTGACTAGTGGAACTCCTGTGTCTCATGGGCTTTTGATATTTCAGCTTAGAGGGGGGGGTTTCATGTCTCTCTACCCTTTGTTCATGATAGCTTTTGTTAAACCAGAATAAAGAACTCTTAGCTTCCTTTGCTTCAGTAACTTCCTCTCTGGACACTACAAAATTCTTCTGCTTTGTGGGCTTTATCAATAAAGCATGGGAGCACCCTTCATTGCCAACTTCTATGTGAACAAAGTCACTGTCACTTTCTGTAGTCACTTTCTGTTCATCCTTTGTCTTAGCTAATTGCTCTACGTCTAAAATCACAAAAGCAATGAGAGTGCAAGTGTAACACTTTCTCCTTTGTTCGCACATAATGGTACCATGACATTATGGAACCAAGTTTCACCTTTTATTTTCAATTCTAAGCAATTAAAATGTTCATAAGAAGGTACCTTCCAAGCCAGTGAAAAAGCTCAGCAAGTAAGTGCTTGCTCAATCCTGTCAACCTAAGTTAAATCCCTGTAACTCATGTAAAAGAAGGGTAGACACATCTATAAACTACCATTTGGCATTCATATATATATTCTGGGAACATACAAGCATTTGCAAGCATACATGCATGTACATACATGCACATGCACATGCACACATGCGCATGCACACACACACACACACATGAGTGCACAAACTCACTCATGGACTATACACACCAAATAAATAAATAAATAAATAAATAAATAAATAAATAAATAATATATAATTTACATGTCTCTTTGATTATAAATAGGTTACATTTTCAATCTTACTTTTGAAAAATAGAAACACAGTTTAAAAATTCAACAGTTATATGTCTTGGACAGTATGACAACCATAATTTTTGATTTCCTCAAAGACATGCATCATTCTTTATTTTGAGGAGCTCCAGTAAGGTAGCATTGACCAGACCTCACAAGTTTTGCACCTTATCATCATAATTATCCAAACAGGAACATGGGAAAAATTAATGATACAGAAAATAGGAGTAACCAGAGTCACAAATGTTCACTGGCACTGTCAGGACAGAAGCTAGGTAATTCACTTTTTGTGAAAGCCTGGCACGTTTCATGAGAAACAGAGTTGAAAAAAATTACTTAATTTTTTTACCTATATAAATAGAATAAGTCATGTGTGCCTTAAAGGGAGTTTAAATGATTGATTTCTGTCCTGATCCTTGGAATTCTCAAAAAGCATTAAGACTAACTGTCTTTCCTTTACATCTATTTTCTCTCATCTTTGAAATCATCTGTAATTCTGATGTACATTTGAAAATATGTGAGTAATTAAGTCAACAGAAAACTTTACTTACAAATATTTCCTTTCAGTTTCAAGAGAGAATGGGATGTACTGACTGAGTTTGAGATTTCAGAGCACTGGGTCAAATGTTTTCTTCACAATCTTCTTTACAAAGCATAATTTTCCAATTATTTTCTTCTGTTCTTTTTCCTTTCTAGTTGCTTCAAATTACACGTAAAAAAAATAAAATTAAAAAAAAATACCTGCACAAGTAAGTTTTTTATCTAAAAAACTGTAACTAGATTTATTTTCTCTATTTGTTTTTCCAAACTGCTGAGACATTTTTTTTTAAATCTTAACTTAAAGCATAAAATATAATTGCTTCCTGTGATGCAGAGCAAATGCAACACTGATATGTCAGGAGTGGGAGTGGAAAATAATACAATTCCTTTGCAATACTGTTTGACAGTTTGTTACCAAGGTAAATTTATGTCTATTCTATGACCCATCAATATTACTGCTAGGTATATATACAAAAGATAAATGAAAATATACATCCACACAAAGAATCATGTCAAAATATTCATGACAGCTTTATTCATAATAGAATCAAACTTTAAACAGTTCATATGTGACTCAAGAAAAGAATATATAAATAAACTATGATATACTCATTCAATGGAATAGAGCTGGCAATAAAAAGAATGAACAAATAATCTACAGTTACATGGATGAATTTCAAGAGTAGAAGGTACAAAGAAAAAAAAAACCCAATAATCTGTATTTCCCTTTGTGTAAAATTATAGACTAGATTCATACAGCTCTAGCAAATAAAATTGTGGTTATCTCTGAGTTGTTTTCATATCAGAAAGTCGTAGGAACCTTGGTAGAGTGATAGATATATTCTCCAATTTCACTTGACTATTGATATATAGATTTACATTATATTCTTCAAGTCATGTAAAGACTAATGTAATTCTACATTAAAACTCTCTGCATTTAATATTATCTAAATTACAGGTAATTTTTCTTTCTTTTGTTGGACAGCAAACAGACTATGTAGCCTCTACCATACTGAAATTATTATAATCCTTCATTATTCTCTAGAAGGCCTTGATTATGGGCATATGCAACATTCCAAACTTTCTTATTTTAATTTTCTTTATGTTTTATTGTGTGGGTGCCATGTACATCCTACAGTGCATTATGGAATTCAGGGGACAGATCATAGCTGTGTTTCTATCTTTCCATTATATGGATCTTAGAGATCATACATAGATAATCAGACTTGGCTTCATATGTCTTAATTAGCTAAGATATCTCACTGGCTCAGCTAGCTTTTTTTTTTTTTTTAAAGTGGCACATACAATGTTTAATATAAAGACTGAACTGAACATTTTTATGTTTGGATCACTGAATACAAAATTCAGCTGTCTAAATTTTAGAAGATTACATTTAACCAGATTGAACTTCCTCTGAAATGACACTGCAATACTTTCAGGCAGTTAAACACATACTTGTTCAGAGAGGAAAATTCACAGTGGTGACTTTAATTTGACTCTATGGGATGTCCCTTCTTGGTCTACAGAAGACATATACTTATTTACTATAAAATATGGCAGTTTTCCTCTGACCTTCTAATCTTAGTGCTCTCGTCCCATTGAGACCAGCAGTTAAGTCTGTATCCATCAGAAATCTCTCCACAGGCTGTGTTTCCACAAAGGCAACAGAAGAAATATTTTTGTCACATGTCTCTCCAAGTACTCAGAATTTTCACTCTAGTGAGTTTTTTCAACATCTTTATTTTATCATGAGTTAATATGATCTAAAACATTCATACCTTTTAACAACTTGGGGTGTAGTTATTTACATTGGTAAAGATGTTGTTCTCATTGATAAAATGAAAAATGAAAGATAGATATAATTATAGACTTCAATGTGCTTATGACCTAGGAGACAGTCCATGTTTTATACCAGTACCAATAAAACTTTCTTAATCACTTTGCAGCATAATAACAGATTGCAATTAAGAAATTAATAAGAAAGAATAAAATGAAAATAGATAATAATGATTAGCTTGTTATTAGGACTTACTAAAATCAACTCATTATTTCAGTTAAATAAACAAAGTGAACCCAGATTCATACCTGAGTTGTAAATATATTTTAGGTAACTCAATTGTAAAAAATAAAAAAAAATAGAAATAGTAAACAATTGCCAACAATAATTTTGGGGTAGGTTGATTTTAGTAATTTATCCCTAATTTAGAACATGTTACTCTTTTGGAAAAACTATTTTATTCAATTCAGAAAACAACCCTTGTGAGCCACAGATTTCTGTTTGTAGCTACATTAGTTCTAAAGTTTTTAGTGGAGAACAACATTAACTATTATTCAATGCTTTTGTTTTGTCTCTGTCATAGAAATGAAAACATTAAATGGAGTGGCTGTGTATACACAACCATAACTTTAAAGCAGAATTCAAACATCATGGACTGGGTAAGACCAAACATTTTAAAGACACTTGAATTTCAAAATCTCATATATGAATTTCAAAAATCTCATATAAGTCATCTTATGGCCATGGAGTATACAGTATATTTGTGACCGACTAAATGTAATTAAATGTGGTTTAAGATGGCAAATGTTAGTAGAAAATGGAGTCTATGAAAGTTCATTTGATGGTCACTTGGGAGCCTGAAGCCTACATGTTTGTTGGAATTATAATCTGAGAACTTGACTGGGGCTCAAAATTGTGCTTCTAAGAGGGCTTCTTATGGCAGCTTGTGGAAGGCTTCAGTTTCTCATCTCAGAAGCTACTTCATGGTCTTTTCCAATATCCTCATAAGATAGTAGTTGACATCCCCTGAACAAGTGATCTAAGAGAGTAAGATTAAAAACTACAGTGTCTTCCATGGCTTCATTTCCCAGATCAGAGGCCTACTGGCACATACCATTCATTTTGAGTTTATCAATATGTATAATACACAATGAAGGAGAGAGAAAGAGATAAGATAAAATCATATGAACAGGTTCAATGAATTCATGAGGTCCAGTGAGGTGGCACTAAAGTAAACTATTTCTTGCATCCCTAAATCAATAGGCAGAAGCCTTGCAGTGCTAACACAGAATGGTGTTTGTTAGTATAAAATGGTATAGCTTGATATCAGGTGACCTGGGTATCCATCAAGCACTTCTTCCACAATTAGTAGGAGACCTTCAGGATGTTATTGCATCTTCAATGTGTTGGTTTCTCAGTGGTAAATCTAGGTAAATCAAACTAGGTATTGCACCCCCCCCAACAAGGCCCTATAAATTGCTCGTATTTTAACAGTATCA
>JANHMN010000133.1:0-34106 GCA_030674055.1 Rhabdomys pumilio | reverse complement strand
TGATACTGTTAAAATACGAGCAATTTATAGGGCCTTGTTGGGGGGGGGTGCAATACCTAGTTTGATTTACCTAGATTTACCACTGAGAAACCAACACATTGAAGATGCAATAACATCCTGAAGGTCTCCTACTAATTGTGGAAGAAGTGCTTGATGGATACCCAGGTCACCTGATATCAAGCTATACCATTTTATACTAACAAACACCATTCTGTGTTAGCACTGCAAGGCTTCTGCCTATTGATTTAGGGATGCAAGAAATAGTTTACTTTAGTGCCACCTCACTGGACCTCATGAATTCATTGAACCTGTTCATATGATTTTATCTTATCTCTTTCTCTCTCCTTCATTGTGTATTATACATATTGATAAACTCAAAATGAATGGTATGTGCCAGTAGGCCTCTGATCTGGGAAATGAAGCCATGGAAGACACTGTAGTTTTTAATCTTACTCTCTTAGATCACTTGTTCAGGGGATGTCAACTACTATCTTATGAGGATATTGGAAAAGACCATGAAGTAGCTTCTGAGATGAGAAACTGAAGCCTTCCACAAGCTGCCATAAGAAGCCCTCTTAGAAGCACAATTTTGAGCCCCAGTCAAGTTCTCAGATTATAATTCCAACAAACATGTAGGCTTCAGGCTCCCAAGTGACCATCAAATGAACTTTCATAGACTCCATTTTCTACTAACATTTGCCATCTTAAACCACATTTAATTACATTTAGTCGGTCACAAATATACTGTATACTCCATGGCCATAAGATGACTTATATGAGATTTTTGAAATTCATATATGAGATTTTGAAATTCAAGTGTCTTTAAAATGTTTGGTCTTACCCAGTCCATGATGTTTGAATTCTGCTTTAAAGTTATGGTTGTGTATACACAGCCACTCCATTTAATGTTTTCATTTCTATGACAGAGACAAAACAAAAGCATTGAATAATAGTTAATGTTGTTCTCCACTAAAAACTTTAGAACTAATGTAGCTACAAACAGAAATCTGTGGCTCACAAGGGTTGTTTTCTGAATTGAATAAAATAGTTTTTCCAAAAGAGTAACATGTTCTAAATTAGGGATAAATTACTAAAATCAACCTACCCCAAAATTATTGTTGGCAATTGTTTACTATTTCTATTTTTTTTTATTTTTTACAATTGAGTTACCTAAAATATATTTACAACTCAGGTATGAATCTGGGTTCACTTTGTTTATTTAACTGAAATAATGAGTTGATTTTAGTAAGTCCTAATAACAAGCTAATCATTATTATCTATTTTCATTTTATTCTTTCTTATTAATTTCTTAATTGCAATCTGTTATTATGCTGCAAAGTGATTAAGAAAGTTTTATTGGTACTGGTATAAAACATGGACTGTCTCCTAGGTCATAAGCACATTGAAGTCTATAATTATATCTATCTTTCATTTTTCATTTTATCAATGAGAACAACATCTTTACCAATGTAAATAACTACACCCCAAGTTGTTAAAAGGTATGAATGTTTTAGATCATATTAACTCATGATAAAATAAAGATGTTGAAAAAACTCACTAGAGTGAAAATTCTGAGTACTTGGAGAGACATGTGACAAAAATATTTCTTCTGTTGCCTTTGTGGAAACACAGCCTGTGGAGAGATTTCTGATGGATACAGACTTAACTGCTGGTCTCAATGGGACGAGAGCACTAAGATTAGAAGGTCAGAGGAAAACTGCCATATTTTATAGTAAATAAGTATATGTCTTCTGTAGACCAAGAAGGGACATCCCATAGAGTCAAATTAAAGTCACCACTGTGAATTTTCCTCTCTGAACAAGTATGTGTTTAACTGCCTGAAAGTATTGCAGTGTCATTTCAGAGGAAGTTCAATCTGGTTAAATGTAATCTTCTAAAATTTAGACAGCTGAATTTTGTATTCAGTGATCCAAACATAAAAATGTTCAGTTCAGTCTTTATATTAAACATTGTATGTGCCACTTTAAAAAAAAAAAAAAGCTAGCTGAGCCAGTGAGATATCTTAGCTAATTAAGACATATGAAGCCAAGTCTGATTATCTATGTATGATCTCTAAGATCCATATAATGGAAAGATAGAAACACAGCTATGATCTGTCCCCTGAATTCCATAATGCACTGTAGGATGTACATGGCACCCACACAATAAAACATAAAGAAAATTAAAATAAGAAAGTTTGGAATGTTGCATATGCCCATAATCAAGGCCTTCTAGAGAATAATGAAGGATTATAATAATTTCAGTATGGTAGAGGCTACATAGTCTGTTTGCTGTCCAACAAAAGAAAGAAAAATTACCTGTAATTTAGATAATATTAAATGCAGAGAGTTTTAATGTAGAATTACATTAGTCTTTACATGACTTGAAGAATATAATGTAAATCTATATATCAATAGTCAAGTGAAATTGGAGAATATATCTATCACTCTACCAAGGTTCCTACGACTTTCTGATATGAAAACAACTCAGAGATAACCACAATTTTATTTGCTAGAGCTGTATGAATCTAGTCTATAATTTTACACAAAGGGAAATACAGATTATTGGGTTTTTTTTTTCTTTGTACCTTCTACTCTTGAAATTCATCCATGTAACTGTAGATTATTTGTTCATTCTTTTTATTGCCAGCTCTATTCCATTGAATGAGTATATCATAGTTTATTTATATATTCTTTTCTTGAGTCACATATGAACTGTTTAAAGTTTGATTCTATTATGAATAAAGCTGTCATGAATATTTTGACATGATTCTTTGTGTGGATGTATATTTTCATTTATCTTTTGTATATATACCTAGCAGTAATATTGATGGGTCATAGAATAGACATAAATTTACCTTGGTAACAAACTGTCAAACAGTATTGCAAAGGAATTGTATTATTTTCCACTCCCACTCCTGACATATCAGTGTTGCATTTGCTCTGCATCACAGGAAGCAATTATATTTTATGCTTTAAGTTAAGATTTAAAAAAAAAATGTCTCAGCAGTTTGGAAAAACAAATAGAGAAAATAAATCTAGTTACAGTTTTTTAGATAAAAAACTTACTTGTGCAGGTATTTTTTTTTAATTTTATTTTTTTTACGTGTAATTTGAAGCAACTAGAAAGGAAAAAGAACAGAAGAAAATAATTGGAAAATTATGCTTTGTAAAGAAGATTGTGAAGAAAACATTTGACCCAGTGCTCTGAAATCTCAAACTCAGTCAGTACATCCCATTCTCTCTTGAAACTGAAAGGAAATATTTGTAAGTAAAGTTTTCTGTTGACTTAATTACTCACATATTTTCAAATGTACATCAGAATTACAGATGATTTCAAAGATGAGAGAAAATAGATGTAAAGGAAAGACAGTTAGTCTTAATGCTTTTTGAGAATTCCAAGGATCAGGACAGAAATCAATCATTTAAACTCCCTTTAAGGCACACATGACTTATTCTATTTATATAGGTAAAAAAATTAAGTAATTTTTTTCAACTCTGTTTCTCATGAAACGTGCCAGGCTTTCACAAAAAGTGAATTACCTAGCTTCTGTCCTGACAGTGCCAGTGAACATTTGTGACTCTGGTTACTCCTATTTTCTGTATCATTAATTTTTCCCATGTTCCTGTTTGGATAATTATGATGATAAGGTGCAAAACTTGTGAGGTCTGGTCAATGCTACCTTACTGGAGCTCCTCAAAATAAAGAATGATGCATGTCTTTGAGGAAATCAAAAATTATGGTTGTCATACTGTCCAAGACATATAACTGTTGAATTTTTAAACTGTGTTTCTATTTTTCAAAAGTAAGATTGAAAATGTAACCTATTTATAATCAAAGAGACATGTAAATTATATATTATTTATTTATTTATTTATTTATTTATTTATTTATTTATTTGGTGTGTATAGTCCATGAGTGAGTTTGTGCACTCATGTGTGTGTGTGTGTGTGCATGCGCATGTGTGCATGTGCATGTGCATGTATGTACATGCATGTATGCTTGCAAATGCTTGTATGTTCCCAGAATATATATATGAATGCCAAATGGTAGTTTATAGATGTGTCTACCCTTCTTTTACATGAGTTACAGGGATTTAACTTAGGTTGACAGGATTGAGCAAGCACTTACTTGCTGAGCTTTTTCACTGGCTTGGAAGGTACCTTCTTATGAACATTTTAATTGCTTAGAATTGAAAATAAAAGGTGAAACTTGGTTCCATAATGTCATGGTACCATTATGTGCGAACAAAGGAGAAAGTGTTACACTTGCACTCTCATTGCTTTTGTGATTTTAGACGTAGAGCAATTAGCTAAGACAAAGGATGAACAGAAAGTGACTACAGAAAGTGACAGTGACTTTGTTCACATAGAAGTTGGCAATGAAGGGTGCTCCCATGCTTTATTGATAAAGCCCACAAAGCAGAAGAATTTTGTAGTGTCCAGAGAGGAAGTTACTGAAGCAAAGGAAGCTAAGAGTTCTTTATTCTGGTTTAACAAAAGCTATCATGAACAAAGGGTAGAGAGACATGAAACCCCCCCCTCTAAGCTGAAATATCAAAAGCCCATGAGACACAGGAGTTCCACTAGTCAACGACCCAACCAAAGAAAAGGGTCTGTCTGCAAGATGACCCATCAGGCAGCAGGCACCTTCTTCTCTGATTTCTACAATCTTTTGAAACACATTACATAAAGTTCTATCTCAGATCCCAAAGTAGTGCCTGGCTGAAATGAGGAAATTAAAGAATGAGTAGTTGAGAAAAGGAGGAGCGAAGACTGATAACTACTATGTAGGCATTTATTTTATCATAGACATCAGGGAGTACAGACAAGAACGATTTTTTGCAGTAACAGAGATGAAGAAGCTGAGTTTTAGAACATACAACTTGAACCACTGAGCTTATTTATGGTCCTGTGCATTCAAAGAGACGACAGTTTGGAAACGAGCACCATTATATTTTATGAGTATAACTTTTGAAGAGTCCACATACTATGAAAGCAAAATAAATGAAATATTAATAATAAGGACACTAAATAATAGCTGGGTATACAGTTAATCTCTGTAGTGCATAGTTGTCAACAGTGGAGGTACTGAGGTGAACACCCCACTGCTGAGCTAATGTATTATCTTAGATGCATTGCCCTCATATCAAAAATACCTTCCCACAAATATGATTCTGTCCCATTAAGAGGATTCATATGACTGGTATGAAGAATGAAAACAGTTAGAAGTCTACGATGACATCGGAAACATTATTTTATCACAAAAGGACCAACACATTTTCTAATAAAAGACAGGTTTTATGATCAGGCGGTATTAGAGTGGTAACAGGGTGGAAAGCATCTGACTGTCTCAAGGAACATAAGTTGGCTCAAATAAATTATATTGTACAGAGTTTTTCAACAATATGCAACACTATAGAAACTTTTCTACTGTAAATATTTGAATTATACTACCAACAGAGAAAACATAGAAACTTCAAATGTAAGATGTATGTGAATTTATCTGTCTTTGTCTTCCGTTGCTTCTCACTCTGTGTGAGTACTTGTGCATGCACGTGTGTTTTATCTTTTGAGAAAAAGGCTCTCACAACACCAGAGTCTGCAGGCATCTTCCAGATTCTACCTCCCCAGTACTGGGGTCACAGCATCTTGGCCTTTTTATGGGTTTTTAGGGATGAAGCTCAGCTCCTCATGATTGCAAGAGAGAAACACTTTACTTGCTGAACCACTTTCTCATCTCCCAAATCAGAAACTTTTAAGTCTTGTTTGCTTGTGGACATATGAGACTCATTGAAAATCTTCAATAAAATCAAGCCTCACAAGACCTTTGTACTGAAAGTATGAGATTCCCTGAAGTCCCTGTGTGACTTGACATGGGATGGTGAAGCTGTCACTCAGTCACAGGAAGCTTCATTTGAGCTTACATCAAATATACAGAATCCCGTTTTGCAACCCTTTTAACCACTTTCAGCACTTCTTTTCATAATACACATATGTGGAGGATGTTTACTGTTGACCAATTTAAGGAAGCAAATTTTTGATTAGAGATGGGACAGAAACTGTCTTTGCTAAGCATTTTAGTTTGAAAAAGGTGACTTTATATAAAAAAATACTGCATTCATGGTGGCTTAGACTGACTTTAGAGCATTTTGTTTTTTCATGCAAGAGTCTATGACTGTGAATTTGAGTTCCTGTGTACGAGAGGCTGGGTGAAGCAATAGAACAATGGAGAATCAGATTACAGAAATTAGGGTAAATCTTGAGAGTGTGACACCCGACAGGAACCTGAGGCCTCTGAAAAGAGGCAAAAAGAGGATATGATGTTGTGCAAAGGGTTGTGGAGACATTATTATACAAAGGGTTTTATCAGGCCATGGTGGTTTAATGGTAAACAATTCAGTCTTTCCACGTCAGTGCCTTAGTTAAAATAAAAGGATAGAATAAATAGTAAATAGTGATTTAAAAATAAAATTTTTAAATAAAATAAACATTAGCATTTAAAAAAATTTAAAATAATTAGCATAATTCTTAAACAAGAGATATTATAAGATACATTATAAATGTATTGTGAACACATTGTATATGTATATAATTATAAAATATGAAGCTCAGAGTCACCCATTCTATTCTTTGAGTCACGTGTTTCTTCTGATTTTCTCTGCAGCCAGTTGGAACAGAAAAGCTCTAAGATCTACTTTAACTTTACACACTTCCAGCTTTCCTTTTTCTCCAATTTCATGTCTGTGTAAAGCAAAGCACTTAAGGGATCATTATTCTTGATGTTAGTCACCTTTAAAGACATACTCATATCAACAGCATAATCTGGCTACCTTGTTTTTTATCTCAAGCTACAAAATCTTTGAGAGTCCATTTATGCATGTTACTAAGGTAGAAGGGAGTAGACATCACAAAGCAGACTCAGCCTGTATTTGGAAGACAGCTAAGATCACTTCTTCCTTCCAAAGACACTAACAATATCAGGACCCATGGTCAGTCTAAAATAAGCTGACAGTTATCTCCACAACCTAAAGGCATTACTGAGCTACTGTAGATCAGGCATCTACAGAGTAAAGATGAGAGTTCACTTGAAATAAATATTTACACTAAATACATTCAGAATTATTATTTACACTGGAGCACAGATACATCAACCAATGGCAATTTAATGAGAGTATGCCATGTCTTTCCTTTAAGGCATATTTGCTCAGCAGCCAACAATGGGAGAAGAGCACCCTATGTCATTCTGTCTTGTCAGACTGGATGATCTGTCACTGATTAAAGCTCTGAGTGTTTTCTTAAGTCACAAAAACTTTTCATGGGGGTAACGTTTCTGTCTTAATGGATTCAGGCAATGTATTGCAAGCTAGTAGAGTGGACAGTAAAAGACCCTTAGAGAGATAGAGCTTGCCACTTCTCACTTACCCACTAATGGCAGTCCCTCTCGGGCAGATCCTGCTTTTCTGGGCAGAACTGGTAGAGTCATTTAAAATACAGCTGTGTTGTTTCTCTCCATCTAATGCAGCAGAAGGTGCCCCAAAGGGCCATGTTGTCTTTGTAACAAACACCAGTTAAATCACATCAGTATTAAATGGACAGGTAAGATCAGAAAAAAAAAAACAACAACAACATCAACAAAAAAATTGTTCCTGACAGAGGTACCACTGAAAGACCCCCGAGGGGACCCTACCTCAAGTCCTGACCAGTGCTCACCCACGGACACACGAGAGACCTCCTTGATGCAATTGCATAAGGTAGTTTAATAGCAAGGACCCTTGGGTTGAAACCCATCCCATGCAGGAGACAAGGGATTTCCACCACCACGAACCCCAGAGGCTTGGGCTATTTATGGGTAGGGGTAGGGAAAGGCGGGAAAGTTTGGCGCGGTTACACACGATTGGTTATTTCAAATATCAGCAACCCGCAGAGGCAGCAGGATGGCTAGTAATCCCACACCTCCCAGAAAGGGAGGGAGAGAGAAGTAAACACTAGATGGCCCATTACTCATTTGGGCTAGTTTGGACTTGTCTGGGGCATGCCTTTTTATTTTTCTTTTGGTCACCTTGCCCCTGGAGGGGGCATGTCTGTTTTAAGCTGTTTTCAAATTTTATTTTCACACCGCATGCTCTGAATTTTCAAAATGTATATCTATATTACATTGGTCTAAACTTCCACATACCTGTGGGTTCTGCATAGGTGCAATATATTTAGTTTGTTTATTTTTTTATATATTGGTAATTCAGTTACTTAAGGAATTTACATGATATGTGTATTACTCACAATAAATTAATGGTTCAAGTGGATTTTCTCTTTCTCCCTTCCTCATCCCTCTGTCTGTCTCTCTGTCTCTCTGTCTCTGTCTCTCTGCCTCTCTGTCTCTCTGTCTCTGTCTCTCTGTCTCTGCCTCTCTGTCTCTCTCTCTCTCTCTCTCTCTCTCTCTCTCTCTCTCTCTCTCTCTTTCTCTCTCTCTCAGTAGCAATTAGAGTCTAATACCAAGCTATGATACATGCAGGACAAAATTATTGTCCTCTTTAGAAAGAGTTGGGAGAAGGGGGAGTGAGTTAATGCAAATGGCATTTTATTCTATGTCTTTTGCCAACTTGAAGAAGCACCTAATTTATAAACTACACGGTAAGCACATTCAACTGTTCTAGGACTTTGCTCATGCTTCATGAAAACAGAAATCAGAGCTGGGAAACCAACTGTAAAATTAAAAGAACTAGATGTTGCCAATAAAGACCATCATTTTCAGGGAAATAAATTTGTTTCTGAGAAGTTGTTCTTGAATGCATGCTGGAGGTGCCCACAAGAAAACTAATTCAACCGATAAACAAATTGATCTAGTTTTGCTGTTTAGTGTGAATAGAGTAAAACACAAACCAACAAGTTACATCACTTAATAAAGCCCTGTTCTCTTTAACGAGTCAATGGAAATCTCATCCTGAATTATATTTTAAAATGTAATGTACAGAATGGCCTAGGATCACAGCCACTGCACCAAGCTGTAGTTTTCATTAAGGACCTCATCAGATCTAGCAGGCTCAACATAGTACTTGCACAGTTTCTTCAGCATCATATCAGGAGATTTTATTCATTAATATACAATATAGTTCATGTAGAGATGCAGTAAAAATATGCAATTTGGTGTTGCAGTTGGTGTTCTGAAAGGTGTGATTTTATTGTGTGAAAGCATTTTATTGGGTCTCACAAAGGATAAAGGGACATAGCTTTGAAAATCAATTCTCTTAAGCTCTAAACTCTGTTATGTGATTTCAAAAGTAACAAGCAACTTTTATTAAATGTGTGGGAGATAGTGTGTGGGTTACATTCTCCACTCTCCCATCCCGTAAAGACAGCCATTCAGTGCACACAGACACACTCAATTTGAGGTCATCATGGGAAAGTGGACAGAGAGCATACAATCGTCCTTACAAGGGCTCCTCTTTCTTTCCTGCATTCAAGGTCCTGGGAAAGCTTCTTTCACATTGTAATGTGCACATGTGAGTAGTCCTTTGTATTTCCACCTGGAAAAGAATCTTTCTAAGTACCCACTGAAGTTGAAGAAGAAGCACACATTGCTCCTTTTCATTCTTTGAAGTATATGTTTAACTGAGTAAAACTATATTGAACACTAAATATGAAACAAAACAAAACAAAACAAAACAAAAAAAAAACAAAAAACAGGCAAAAACCTTTACAATCTGTCAGGTGTAAGGTAAGTGTGACAAATTAGAAAGTGAAAACATGATTATGTTTTAAACTGAAAATCCTGATATATTTTAACTGGGTTTATAAGTACAAGTGATTTTAAAAATATAATTTGCTATATTTTAAATAAATACATTTAATTTGCATTCATTATAATTCAAAATTTTTACGATTTGAATGTAAAGTCAATTTGTTTTATTTTTTTAAGTGTGTGTGTGTGTGTGTGTGTGTGTGTGTGTGTGTGTGTATGTCTGTCTTTGTGTCAGTGTGTGTCTTGTATATTTGTGTCTAACTATGTCTGTCATAGGGTTTCCATTGTGAGGAGACAACATAACCAAGGCAACTCTTACAAAGGAAAACATTAAATTGGAGCTGGCTTGTAATTTCAGAGGCTTACTCCATTATCATCAAGGTGAGAAGCATGTTAGCATGCAGGCATACTTGGTACTGGAGAAGATGAGAGTTCTAAAACTTGATCCAAAGGCAACAGAAAAGTACTGGAGTCCACATTGAGAGGAGCTTGGACATAGGGACTCAAAGCTTGTCCCCAGAGTGACATACTTCCTCCAACAGGGCCACAAATATTTCAATAAGACCACACCTCAGAATAGTGCTGCTTCCCATGGGCCAAGCATTCAAACACATGAATTATTGGGCCATACCTATTAAAACCACCACAAGGTTTATAAGGCTCATTTTGTGTTACCATAAGATACATGTATTTAGATCTAAACACTAGGGATTAGATAACCAATTAGAAAACTCATTCATAGAAAAACATGATTATGCTTGTCTTAGTATCTACTATTTGCCTGTATCTCTTTATTTAGGAGTTGAGCCTTATAATTTGTTTCTGGTCACATTGGTATGTCAAATGACAATATTAGTGCACAGGTCTTTCTAGAAAAATTTATTGTTGATGCTTCATGTGTCTAGATTCCCTATTATGTGTAGAAGACAATATGTAAAGGCAAATAACCACGTCTTCTGGCTCTTACAGTTTCTTTGCCTACTGTTCCATGATTTTGCCAAGCCTTGGTTGTAAGGGGGTTATGTTATAGATATATCACTTGTGGGTAGGAAGCCTATCTTTTAGTTAGTTGTAGACCTCTGTAGTAGTATCCATTTACTGAAAAAAGACAATTTTTTTGGTGAGAGATGAGAGTTATATGTATATGTGGGTATAAGAGAAATACCCTTAAAACAATTAGAAATTTTGTTCTTTTAAATATAGCAGTCAGTTTCTATCTTTTTACGGTATTTTACCTCTCCAGACAGTGGTAATTTTCTAGGTTTGCAAAGCAGACACAGATCCCCTCCTATTGAGCTTGTAGTAAGTCCAAGTAGACAGTTGGTGGTTACCTCCATTGAGAATATATTGGCTGACCACGTATTGCTAAAGTACACAAGGTTTATGGATGAGTAGGTCTGTGGATTGCTTTTCAAATTTTTCATTTACTTTTATATTAATATTTTTCATACAATGTATTTTGACTATGTTTTCCTCTCCAATACCTTCCAATAACTCTCCACTTTCCTAATTCACCAACTTCATGTTTTTTTTGCCCCCAAAAAGTTTTAAAATGTATAAATAAGATAAAAAACAAACAAAACCAAAACAAACAAATAAACAAACTTTAAACCAAACCAAAATAAAACAAAGACATGTATAACATGCAAAAAATAAAGTTTTTTTTTTTTTTTTTTTTTTTTTTTATGGTTTTGTGTTTGCCATCAACTCCAAGGCATGGTACCTGTCTGGTAGTATGGAAAATATATTCAGTGACATTTCATTAGAGAAATCAAATTTTTCTTTAACTAACAAGTATCAATTATAATAAATTTTTGGTTAGGGATGAGAATTTGCAATCACTTTGCCCATTGCCTAACTTTTATTCCCTCTTCTAATTAAGAATGCTCAAAATCTGGGCATAGAGTAGATGCCTAGTACAAAACAAATTTATAGATGTTTTGTAGATTGTTTGTTGTTTTGTCTGTTTCTTATTGTTTTGGGGATCTTTTTTTAAAATTATACTGTTATTTTACTTATTGTTTCCAATTTTAAATCTTCATGTATGATTTTTTGTGTTATGTGTTTTTGCTTTAAATATTATATATTGTTTTTTTTTCGTTTTATTTTCTTATTTGTATTCTACAAAAATGAGAGAAGATGTGAAGTTGGATAGATGGGAAGGTTGAGCAGTCTGGGAGAAAGCTGGATCCTAATTTATTTTACATAAATAATTTTTTCAATCATAAAATAAAAACAGAAAGCTTAGCATAACAGTTCACTCCTTTATTCCCACCACTCAGAAGGCAGATATAGACAATGTTTTTGTGTTCGAGGTTAGCTTTATATACATATGGAGCTTTATGCTATGTATATAGTAAGACAATAAAAATCAAATATATTAAACAGACACCACAGATGCTTGCAGAAAAGCTTCTGTAAGCTTCTTCAACTACACACCCAGTCACATTTCAGAAACCCTCACTTACCTTTAGCACTTAAATCTTACATTTATTCTATCTAGCTTTGGATTTACTTCTCAAATGAGTGGGTTTGTACCAGAAACCAAATTATATTATTCTTGTCTGTGTTGCTTCTGTTCCTGCTTAATTATTGGTGGTTAAAATCTGTCTATTCCAGGATTAGCATTTGTGTGAAACCAACCACAAATTGGTTCGCATATTTAGAAATTGCCCTACATAGAACAATGCATTTTCAATGTCTATGTCTCTTTTGAAGTGGTTCTTTCCTTGAATATTGTATATTTTAGTGGAGAGGTTAACAGTAAGAATTTTTGCTGAAATTAGTTCTCAAGTACATGTATGTTTTTATATTGTAGGAACTATTTTAAGCTTCTGTTTTCCTTCCCCCACTTTGTTGTCCATCTGTCAAAGTTCACTGGAGCCAAGAGCTCATGCTTTTATAATGAATTTTGTAATTAGGGCCATAAAATAAAATAACAACAAAATTACCTGGCAGAAACACCAAAAAATATCAAGTTTGTTCTTTAAAAAGTCAATATTCAAGGTCTAGTCATAACCACCCAAGCCTTTAAGTGATTTTTTTTTTTTTTTGGTGGAAAGCAGCAGGAATTTTCATTTAATTAAAGTAAAATGAAAATCTCAGAGGCTTCTCATGAGTCGCAAAGACAGAAAATCTCTAAACAGCAGCATCTTTACCTTTGTAACCAGAACCAGAGAAACCCTGGACAAACTGGAAGTTAATGACTTACTGAGAACATTAAAGAACTGAGGGGCAGAGTAATCAAATAATGAAATGAGACAGAGAAAAGCACTTGAAAATAGATACCAGTTCTGAGACTTGCTCACCTGTGTTAGAATTCAGCTAATGTCATGATATCCAGGAATCCTATTATGTAAAGACTTGGGGAATATAGTTAAAAATTGAATACAAGCTATTGTGAGATGTGGGGCCAATGCGGGTTGTGGATATACTGAAGTTCACACAGTACTATAGCATTTCACTTCAGAACACCTACAGATCTCTGTTGAAAAGATTGGAAATTGTCTTGAAAATGCCCTCACGTTATCCTTAGAGGCAAAGAAACTACATAATGCCAAGACTCTGACAAGACTCTTCTCTGCATCTAAGGGAAAAAGTCATTAGCCAAGAATTCCACCAAATTTTATTGTTTAAGCACACTAATATAAGCCATGGGAAAACATGACTAGACATAAAGGCTTCTCACTGAGATCTTTCTGTATGTATTTTTCACCCGCCATAGGAAGAAAATTAAATGTACACCCTAAAGACTATCAAGTTGAGAAGTAAGAGAACACAAGTGGAGCCTGATAGAAGTCATTGAAAGGATAGAAATATAACTAGTGTAACTATACAAAATGTAATCGATATGTTGTCTTGAAGAAACAAAAGCTCTAAGCTGTTGGGTCTTCTGTAGCCTTAGGATGTTGCTGTGATTTCACAGAAGCTGTACTTAAAGAATAGAATGGGGAAACAAGGATCTTTAAGAATCCACAACATCTACTGTTAATCAGAAAAAAAAATGCTTTGTAGTGAGGTAGACAATATAATTACAGCATCATGCCATTGGAGAAGCCATTGAAGGAAAGGAAATAAAACATTTGCCTTTGTAGATTGCCGAGAACAAATTCTAGACTTACTGCACTTAAGAGTGGAATTGAGTATCACATCCCACAAAACAGGCTCTGAATGGCTGCCTAAGGGAAGGCTTAAGCATAATGTGAAATAAGATGCTTATTCAACGATTCTCTGTCTAGGAAGCATCAGGTAAAAATTCCATCTACAGTACATCTAGGAGCATGAAAAATACAGGGACTCACGGAAGAACAAATTCAAGAAGATCACAAATTGGAGAGTGAAATGAATTTGTTGTCATCAGGCCAATGTGAAGACTCCAATGTATAAAGCTCCTTAATATTAATAATAAATATCAGCCTCAGCCCAGTGCCTGTCCATATTAACACACACTTGACTCAAAAGATCCAGTAAAGGACAGGGATTGTCAACTAAAAATGTAAGGTGACATATCTTGCCATTTCTTTGTAACAGACAGAAAACATTACAAAAAGCACAAACAAGGGTACAGGACTGTAGAACACAGTCTCAACTGATACATCTCAAACACCACTCCTAAACATAAGACATAGATAATTTCAAAAGAAAGTGTGGAAATATTTTAATAGCTGGAGAAGGAAAGAGATTCATTAAGCCTGAGTCGCCTAGAAATATTAGACATTGCACTTAAAAAATTTCACCAACTTGGATATCTAAACATGACTTAAACAAGAATGACACTAATGGACATGCCAACATGGATGAGGAAAGTTCAGGAGTCCTCAAGCCTAGAAACAGACAACTAAGGAATACTGAAAGTGGGAGAAATAATCTCCCCATAGTAGAGCTTATCAATCAGCTATCCAATACCAAATGGCCATCTATGAAAACATGTGTGCTAATAATATCATTCAGAATGAACAGGTTATAGTTATGTATTTAGGAATATATAATTGTGTGTGTGTGTGTGTGTGTGTGTGTGTGTGTGTGTGTAACAATTTAAAAAGTGGAGGACATAAATTTGAGAGATAAAAGGGTTCTTCCATAAACAAAAGGATTTGAAGGGAGCAGGAGCAAGAGGGAAGAAGGAAACTTATGTAATTATAATATCAAAAGAACTAGTCTTAAAAATAAAAGGGAATTGGACAGAAACTGGTTGATAGGAGAAAAAGCTGGAAGAAGCTGAGGAAGGGGGCAACCCCATAGGAAGACCAGTCATCTCAACTAATCTGAAACCCTGGGATCTCTCAGACACTGAGCCACCAACAGGCAGTATACACTAGCTAATATGAGAACCCCAACACATATACAGCAAAAGACTTCTGGTTCTGGACTCAGCTAGAAAAGATGCACCTAACCTTCAAGAGACTTAGAGTCCCAGGTAGTGAGGAGATCTGGTGGAATGGGGGTGAGTGGGGACATTCTTTTGGAGATGAGGGAAGGAGATGTGGGACATGGCACCATCAGAAGGTAGAGCAGGAGGGGGATAAAGTCTGGACTGTAAACAAAAGATTAAAGAATAAATTTAAAATACTGAATATGAGAAGGAAAAAAGAAAAGTAACAAGCACAATAGGAAAAGATAAACTAGAACAAGTATCAAGTAATGCACTATATTCAAAGACCTAGAAAGACAATGCAAGATATTTATTCTGTATTTACAGAAACTTGGAATTGAATAACATTTTCAGGTGTAGGTTGTCTCTGAAAAAGGCTAATTCGTTTCTTAGGAGCCATTAATTGACTATAGATCTTTAGCTATGGGTAGGGTCATGGGAAATTTCTCTCAACTAGTTTAACATGTAGACTATTATTGTCCTTAGGCTAATATTGGTTAGGCAACCATATTTTTAGGTTTTATGGGTCTTCTTCTTTGCTATTTCTAGATGCAATATTTCCATAGATGACCTGGTTTTCTGGATCTTACAAATATTTATGTCCCCATTTTGAAATGTTTCCTCAACATTCATTTTGGGAGTTCTGTTATAGATGTGTTAATTGAATTTGGTACTCTATGGCCAGATGTTCTCTGTAATTTGGCCTGTTGTGGATTTTAGTGATAGCCTCCCTGTAATTCAAAAAGAAACTTGTTTTTTAGGCAAGGGTGAAAAACATAAATTTATCTAAGGTTATAAAATGTAGAATAATAAAAAAGAAGTGGGTATGCATTTAAGAGGGGTGACAGTGACACAGATGGAATTTTAAGAGAAAATAAGAGTAGAAATGACATAAGTATAGAACTTTGTATAACACTCCCAAAATAAAATAAAGCAAATATGTGACTATATGTGACTATCATTATTAAGTTAAAGATGCTAAGATGCCCAGAATATACAGGATCAAAAAAACAGTACTGTCAGAGAAACACACACACACACACACACACACACACACACACATATATATATATATATACATATATATATATACATATATATATATACATATATATATATATGTATATATATATATATATATATATATATATATGATTAGCGATAGAAATTGTATCAACCAAGTATTCAAACATTCTTTAATATTAGTATGTATGATACCACTGAAGAATGCATCAACACCAAAAGACAGTGGCAAATAAAGTTTATTGGAAAGACAAAGATAAAAAATAAAGATGTGATCCAATTAGTCCTAAACATATGTACATACCTGCAGCAACAGTAAATGGGCTAGGCACAAATGCATACACACATACACACACACACACACATGCATACATATGTATGCATTCATGTGCATGCACACACACATATAGATAGGATATATGAAATTCTAAAACTAACTGAAAGATATGAGGTTATGGTTGGGGTCACAAAGTAGTTCAAACATGCAAAGGAGTAATAGAAATAACATAAATATATTATTCATGTTAAAAAGTCACAAAATAATTAAAATTAACAATTGTTAATAAATTTAAGTCAAATTTCAAATACAAGTTATTGAAGTCAGAGGTTTTAGAAATAATTTAGTTTTGATTCTTTGTGCTGGCCTTCAAGGCTTCAGTCCTGTTCTGCCCCCCAATATTTGATCATGTTCCCCACTTTCCTTCCCTGTCACCTTTCCCACCTAGCTACCTTGCTCATCCTTCTGTCCCCCATGATTATGATTGTTTTATTCTCCCTCCCAAGTGGGAGTGAAGCATCATCACTTGGGCTCTTTGGCTTGTTAGCCTTCTTGAGTTCTATGTAGTGTATCCTGGGAATTCTGTACTTTTTTGGCTAATATTCACTTATTACTGAGTACATACTATGCATATCCTTTTGGGTCTGAGATACCTCACTCAGGATGATATTTTCTAGTTCCATCTTTTTGTCTATAAAACTCATGATGTCCTCATTTTTAATAACTGAGTAGTATTCCTTTGTATAAGTAAACCAGATTTTCTGTATCCATTCTTCTGTTGTGGGACGTCTGGGTTATTTCTAGCTATCACAAATAAAGCTGCTATGAACTTAGTGGAACATGTGCCCCTGTGGTATGGTGGGACACATTTGGGTATATGCACAAGAGTGGTATAGATGGGCTTTAGGTATATCTATTTTCAATTTTCAGAGCAACTTCCAGATTGAATTCCTGAGTGGTTTTAGCAGTTGGCAATCCCACCAGCAATAGAGGAGTGTTCCTCTTTCTCCACATCCTCCTCAACAGGTGTTGTCACCTGAGCTTTTTATCTTAGTCATTATGATTGGTGTAAAGTGAAATCTCAGGGTCATTTTGATTTGCATTTCCCTGATGATTAAAGACTTGAACAGTTCTTTAAATGTTTCCCACCTATTCAAGTTTTAAACTAGGCAACCTCAGAGGTAGGAGATGGGAGGAACCCTCTAGAATGTACCAGAAACCAGGGAGGTGAGAGACTCTGAGTATTCAAAAGAGTGACCTTAGATGAAACACCCTACAGTGGGGACAGAGAACTTGTAGAGTCCACCTTCAGTAAAAAGACAGGACATCAAGTAGAGATGGCATTGCCATCCCATTGTCAAAAACTGACTCAGAATTGTTCCTGTCTGAAAAAACTGCACAAACAAAAATGGAGAAGAGCCGGAGGAAAAGAAGGTCCAGTGACAGGCTCAAATTGAGATCCAGCTCAGGAGGAAGCCCCAAGGCCTGTCAATATTATTGATGCTATGATGTGCTTACGAACAGGGGCCTATCATGACTGCCCACGAAAAGATCCAACAAGCAGCTGAAAGAGTCACATGCCTATATTTCCAACAAACCAATGGACAGAAGCTAGTGACCCCTGTCGTTGAATTAGAGAAAAGCTTGAAGAAGCTGAGGAAGAGGGTAACCCTATAGGAAGACCTGCAGTCTCAACTAATATGGACCCCTGGGATCTATCAGACACTGAGCCACAAACCAGACAGCATATACCAGCTGATACGACGCCCCCTACAAGATCAGATTTCCCCACTCCCTGGGTCCCCAAGTCTCTCAAGGATTAGGTGTACCTTCTCTGACTGAGTCCAGACCCAGGAGTCCTCTGCTGTATATGTGTAGGGGGATGGGAATGGGGAAGGAAATGTGGGATATAAAGCAGTCAGAGTGTGGACTGGGAGGGATGTAAAGTCTAGACTATAAAATAGATTAGTAAATTAAAAAAACAGAAATCATTTAGTCTAATAAGTATGTAATAGCATTCTTCAAAGATATAGAAGAGAAAAATGGAAAAAAAAAAACCAGAAATGTTGAATTTTTCTAAAATTTTGAATAAACATTAAAATAACAGTTTAAGGACTTCAGTTAATCTTGTAATATGGAATTTCTTACAGAGACATGAGCAAATATCTTACTCATCCAAAAGGTGTAGGGTGTAGCAGTGACAAATATAATATAAATATAAATTAAACCAACTGAAAATACCCAACCCCCAAACAGCTTCTTTTGATAAAACACCTTTTAGAAGTAACATGGTAAACTCTGATTCTCAATACAGAGGTATGAAAAGCTGCTGTCTTGGTTAACTTTGGAAGTGAGTGCAGTATATAAAGGTAAAGGAAAGACAGGCTTCTTTAAGTGAATAAATGCTGAAATTTGTCTCTTCTGCAGCGTGTGTATTTCTATCTACTGCATTGGCCTATAGGAACTGTATGATTAAACAAATTCATGGAAGAATGTGAGACCTAGGTGTCTTAGCTTTAGAACGAATGGTTACAAAGAAGAAGGTTCAGTAGTCTGGGAGTTTAGAGAATGTCTACAGATTGACGGTGTAGCAATGCTAGAAGAGAAAAAGAAATACAAGTTAGAAACAAATACTGAGAAAATAAAATATTTATGTTCTAGTAACAGGTAAGCCATTCTTCAAGTTCTACGGCTTTGCGAAAAGCAAAAGGTAAGAGGGTTAGAAAAAAATGAAGATTTTTTCAAGGAATTCTCAGGGTTAAGAATGATTAATGCAAAGGGGGCTTCAAGGGTGAGGTTTTAGGGGGAATAAAACCATTTCTTTTTAGACCTTAGTGTGGGTGATTCCTGACTCCATGCATTTGTCAAAGCATGGTAAAATGTTGCGAAAAAAAATTCTTAAAGAAAGAAACTGTATCATATGCCAAGTTTACCTTTAAAAAATGTCAAGGATATTTGTGACAAAGTCTATGATGGGTATAATTGTATTACAGATGTTTCTTAATCCCATTACAGTCTTCCAAGAGGTGCAAGTGAAAGGTGAACCTGCCACGGTTGTATGTAGTTTGATCTTTCCATGGGTACCATTTCCAGTTCTAAACCTTCTTTACATATACACTACTGTAGAATAAAGAAATAACATGTTTCAAATACAGCTAGCCATGATTCTTTTTTTGCAAGATCCAAGTTAGAAAATTGGGACAAATTTTCTGGTGCCATCGTGCAGATATCAGTAATTGTATTTTATTTTAATATGCATATAAATTCAACAATATATATTTCTGTGTCTACAATGAATATATAAACACATGCATTAACATACATGACATGTGTGTGTCCACATGCACTGTCAACACAGTAAAGAACAAATATGGCATTAATTATCATTATCATTTTTTCTGAAAAAAGTAATTCATGAATGGAGGGCATAATTTGCCTCAAACTAGAGTGTAGAGGGTATAGTGGTAGGGAGGTGTGGAGGCAAGGACATGAGGAATCTCGACACACAAGAGCCAGAGGTGGGAAGCAGAAAGAAAGTATTGCTGGTGCTCAGCTCACATTGTCCTCTTAATTCCATCCAGGAACCCAACCCATGCAATAGTACAATGTAGGCTTAGAGTTTCAAAACTCTATATTAGCAAAGGTTCTCAACCACTTTGACCTCTCTTGTACCCCATCATCCAAAGATAAGCAATGTTAAATAGGACAAATGGATGTGTACATGTTTACAAGTAGTTCTTTGGTGAGATTCCAGTCTCTATTTGTAAGGATACCAACTTGACACCAGTTCAGTGGTGTCAAGACTTTAACAACCGAGTTCAAAAGTATCACTAAACATGAATCATTGACGGTGGCACAATCCAGTAGAAACTGCCAGGCTGCTGCATAGTCAGCACGAGTCAGCAGGAGCTACCATGATGGCCAAAATGACTTGAGAAATTCTCTACTGTGCCTCTCTCAATGAGGTGAAGATCAGTGAAGATGAGATACCAAAGAAAAGTTGCACAGCTAGATATGCAAGTGCCCCATCACTGTTCCTTGAGTCCCATTTATACTCTTTCCAAACATCACTTGTCCTCCCATGAGTCATGATTCAACAAAACCTCATGTGAGTCTATGTCAGCAAAATATCATTTGAGCCTGTGTCAAATGAGACGTCTACTTCAGTATAATTTTATTACAATGGATTTTCGTATCACAGTCAACTTCATTTAGAGAACTCCTTGATAGTCAGACACAAATACATATGTATTCTATGAACATATAAACAAAATACAATATATATATATTTGTGATATATCTACCACTTATCAATCGGCAAGAAAATGTGAATTTCATCCTATATGCAGAATAAATTAGATGAAATTATTTTATATCTAGAATTGTTTGTTTCTTTGTTTTATATATATATATATATATATATATATATATATATATATATATACATATATATATATCACATGACACATGGAAAACCTAATTTATAATGTATATGTATACGTATATGTGTATATATATATATATATAATGTATATCATATATGTATATATATGAAACATATATATACATACATACACACACACACACACACACACACACATACACACACACACATATTTATATATATCATGGTTTTCCACTGAGTACATCTTGAAAAAATGTTTCCATCCTTGGTTTTACAATGTAAGTTTTTTTTTTTTTTTTATTAAAACACGAAATGTCTTCTTTGTGCTCAGGTATTTGAACATTTGATATCCAGCTAGTGGCACAATTTTGAAAGATTATGGAACTACATCTGTTTTTAGGAAGTGACTCTTTGCTGAAGGAAGCAGTTACTCTGAGTCAGCCTCAAAGTTTTATATTTCTTATTTAGTCATCCCACCAGAATGACTCTATAATGTTTTACTTTCCCTGATGGACTGTGTATTCTGAACTATGGGATAAAGAAATACATTTATTTGCATCTATTGTATTGCCAGTTCCTCAACCTAGACCTGACATTAAGACTTGCAAGTAATTAAAATGGTATAAAAGAAAAATGAGAAAGGAGGATGGGATAAGGGGTTTCTAGGGAGGGGAAATGGGAAAAGGGATGGTATATGAAATGCAAATAAATAAAATACCCAATAAAAATCCAAAATACTTTCCTACATCAAGGTGAGCCTTGTGAGGCATGTGATCAGAGATTAGATAAGCAACTGACACAGCTGACTATTAAAATAACATGGTGGATTCTTGGAGATGTAAAATTTCCCGGAGTTGATATACAAAAGCTCCACTGTATGAGTATGAGATATCTGGTGATTTCCAGATTAAAGGAACACTGAGAATAATAAATTTAATTTGAGCAAGACTACTATAAACAGATACAAGTACCAGTATAGAAAATATCCATTTTGTCCAATTTGGAAGTATCTGGGCAACAAAGTAGAAAATAATTAGAATAAACATGAAAAAATTATGATTATATTTTTATATGAGTTTAATTTTTATTTTTTTAAAAAATAATTTTTCCATATTTTACACCATATATTGCCTTCCCTAACTCCTTGAAGATTCTTCTCAACTTTCTACACACTCGACTTCACATTAATTTAGTCTTTCTCAAAAAACAAACAAAAGAACTCAAAGCCAAAACAAACTAGAAATGAATAAGACAAAAATATGCCAAAAAAAATTTATATCAGCTCCTGCCTCAGATTCCTGCCCTGTTTGAGTTCCTGTCAGGAGTTCCTTTGGTGATGAATAGTACTGTGGAAGTGTAGGCTAAATAAACCCTTTCCTTCCCAAGTTGTTTTGGTCATGGAGTTTTATCACAGCAAAACTCTAACTAGGACATTGGCAGAAAATTAGTAGATAGTATATTTTCACCATACATTTTTATGTTTTGATATAATTCACATCAAAATAAATTGCAAAAATTGTTCTCTTTTTAATTTGTAAATTTGCATAAGATACTATGTTATATGTACAAATTTAGCATATAATTATACACTTTAATGTAAAATACATGTACATTTGTGAGCTACCATTAAATACTTCTTTTTAGGTGTGTACTTGTTAAAATCAAAAGGAAAATTTAAACATAGTATATGACAAATTTGGCCTTTTCTGTTTTATTGTAGAAAATGCATTAAGAATTACATTAATATGTTTATAAGAGAGGCTTTTTTTTGCAAATATGAAGTAGTAAAATAAATAAAATAAGCAAAACCAAGCTAGAATATATTTAGTAATATATAATACACTTTTAATATTATAAAATAGAATTTTCAAATATAAAAATACTTTAACAGATTGGGAGAAATTAATAAAAAACTATTTATGGTATAGTTGTGATTAAAAGAAAAAAACATGGAACACCACATACCAAAATATGACTCTATACTAATACTGAGTATATGCTATAATGGAATATGTCCTGCAGAAAATGCACATGCCATTGAAAAAGATACTTCAGGTTATTAATAGTAATTATGTTCATTGTAGTCAAACTGAGAATCACAATGGTTGATCTGCATATGGGCAAATTAGATGTCAGGTGTGTTGGCATGACTAATCTACTCAGCAGTGAGAAGGGAGAGCACAGTGATCATTGAACAGTATTTATCGAATTCCACACATCCTGTGGACAAAAAGATAGTTGTTTCCAAAAATTATATAATGTACAATTTAATTTTGATAAACCTCAAAATCAAAATGAGGATTATTCTGACAGGTATAGTGGTCATGAGTGGAAGAACAACTTTGGAACATTGTTATTGTGCTATTTAATTTGGCAGGAACTGGTTACATAATTGTATTCTCTCTGATAAAATTCATCAAGCAGAATACACATGGTCTTTTGGTAGTGGCTATGCACTCTACTTTAACAAAACCAGGTTTTCAGGGAAAAATGACACAAATATACTATTTTACTATGAATGGCATTGATTGTTCCATAAAGTAGACTTCAGAAAATGTAGTAATAAAGAATAAATAAAGACCCTTGAATTTTGTTTTTGCTTTTATAAAGTTGCAGGTTTAGAAAGAAATGAGACTGTCAGTTAGATGGAAGGATATGAAAGCAAATACACAACTGGCCAAGTTGATATAGGTAACATTTCCCTTGTGACAGCAGTCCCATGAGTTAACATTTCATTTTCTAGCTGTCTAGGACATTTTTTTTTTTTGCCATTAAAGCTTTTTGTGAATTTGTTTGTTAGTTTTGTCTTTGTTTTTTTTCTATTATCCTATGAAAACTTAAGTGGTTAGTTCTAAAATTTAAGATTAAGTATTACTGGAATAAGCTGTTAATAAATATGCCACCCCTAGTGATATAGACATTTCTGCTAAGCCTATGCATACCTGATTGCAAGAGGAGACGTAAACAATTCTGATATTTTTATATATGAGAAACATATATCACTCAATAAGAAAATGGACTGGCATGCTAAGTATACTCATACAACATGTACCACCCCCTCTAATCATGTGCCAAACCTGGGGCACATGATTGGCACCAGAAGGGCAATAATTGGAAACACAACTGTATATTTTATTGTGACCCATGAAAACACACATGAGGTTGAATTAACAGTAACATTTTAGCATTTCCTCATTTACTATTATCAAGTTTTAACTTGTAAGATAATTGCCTGAATTGAGAATTTTATCTTATTAAAATCTGACATGATATTTAGATTGAATATAGTAAAATGACATTTTGAGAAAGGAACAAAAAATTTCATTCTTAGAAAGATTTTCCCTGTGTTCAAAGCTTGATTTTGTCATGTGTCATATAAAAGAAGCTAAGGAGTAGAAGGTAATTCCTAGCAAGGCACTGCCCGAAGAGCACAAACCACAGCAGGTCACAGTTACCCTCCTAGTTCACACTGTAGAAAACACTACTGGAGCTTGTTCTTGGGCATGATTACCATTGCAATTACCCCAGGGCTGGATATTTTTCAAGGGCTAGGTATAGGGAGATTTGGCATCTCAAATATACCCTGTCTATACTATTTCTCATGAATCCTCTAAAGAGAAATTGACATTGCCAGGATATTTCTGAAAATCATTTATTTAGCTACCATTCTGCTGTCATTTTTTATATGCTTGGTATTTCGCTCCCCATTTGATTAAGAGAGGCATACTTATAAATAAAAGATCTTAGGCTCCTGAAGCTGTCATGCTCTCTTATTTCCCCTGTGAAGTCATAATCCCCCATTTGTGACATCACAGTCTATCCACTGCAATCAGCATTGATGTTTCAAGCTGGGTATTAAACGCTGCAGAAGAGGAAGACTTTACAAGAGCAAAGGGACTCTCCAGGAATAAAGATCCAGTTAATATGTAAATGACTTTTTCAATTAAAAATTGAAAAAAAAAAGGGAAGAAGTGCAGATGAGTAGTGGACAGGCATCCACTACTGTCCACTACTGTAATGGCTCCAATTTTGAATAATGATTCTTACCTTCTCTTGCATCCTCTCTCCTATTTTTTGTTGTGAATGCATAGGCAAATCTAAGAAAACTATAGCGAGAGGTACTGTTTGGAGTAAATACAGCTGTGTTTCTTAGGGACAAAGTGTTTAGAAATTTCCTTGAGATTGAGGCAAATTTACAGATTCTCTTTTTATAAGAAAGCATTGTCTCAGTTTCACATGACCTAATATTGTCCTTACTGTACAATACATTTGTCAACTTGCTGCTCCATTACTGGCTTTCACTGCATTTAATGTTATCTCAACTCTCCTTAATTCTTCAAATGTCTTCTCTACTTCAGAATTTGAGTGCACAGTACTCATTCATCCAGGGGTGTGCCTTCCCTACATTCTTTCCACACTTTTCTCTGGAACATTGAACTAAAACTTCACCAACTTTTGCTTTCTTTTTTTCTTTTCTTTTCTTTTCTTTTCTTTTTCATTTTGGCTACTTACGAATTCTTTTATTTGCTTATTTGTTTGTTTGTTTGTTCATTTGTTTGTTTTCTCCATTTATTTATTTATTTTACGTCACTGTCCTACCCTTCCAGTACCCTTCATAGAGAATTTCCCTTCTTTTCTGAGAGAGTAGAGGCCTCCTAGATATCCCGCAAACCAAGCACATCAAATCTTTTCAGGGTTATGGTATTTTCTTCCACTGAGGCCAAACAAGACAACCTATTTGCTTATAGATTCCACAGACAGGCCACAGCTTTAGGGAGAACCCCCAGATCCAGTTGATGGGAAACCCAAATAGAGACAGACCTGCACATCTGCTCCACATGTGCCAGGGTCCTCAGTCTAGCCTGTGTATGATCTTGGGTGGTTCAGTCTCTGAGAGCCCCAAAAGGTGCATGTTAGTTGATTCTGTTGGTTTTCTGTGGAGTTTCTATCCCCTTCAGGGCCTTTAGTCTTTCTCCCAACTCTTTGATAAAAGTCCTCAAGCTCCCTCCAATGATTGTTTGTGGGTGTCTGCGTGTGTCTGAATCAGGTGCTGGATGAAGCATCTCGAAGGACAGTTATGCTAGGCACAATAGAATAGCACTAATAGTGTCAGAGATTGGTTCTTGCCCATGGAAGGGGTTTTAAATAGAGCTAGTTATTGGTTGCTTATTCCCTCAGTCTCTGATATGAGTAGCCTCTATTTAAGGGATAATTTTTATTTAGAACTGGCTATCCTTTTGCTTCTGAGTAACCTCATATAGGATGATATTTTCTAGCTCCTTATGTTTTCTTGCAAACTTCATGATATCCTTGTTTTTAATAGTGGAATAGTATTCCACTGTGTAAATGAACCATATTTTCTGTATTTATTCTTCTGTTGAGGGACATCTGGGTTGCTTCCAGTTTTGGGTTATTATGAATAAAGCTGCTGTGAACATAATGGAGCATGTGATTTGTGACAGGGTGGAGCATCTTTTGGGTACATGCCCAGCACCAGTATAGCTAGGACTTCAGGTAGAATTATTTCCTAGTTTTCTGAGGAACTGAGAAATTAATTTATAGAGTACTGATACAAGTTCACAGTTTTAACAGCAACGAAGGAGTGATCCCCGTTCTCCACATCCTCATCAGCATGTACTGTCATTTGAGTTTTTGATTTTCATCATTATGATTGGTGTGAGGTGGAATCTCAGGGTTGTTTAATTTGTATTTCCCTGATAACTAAAGACTTTGAACATTTCTTTAAGTGCTTCTCTAGCATTTAAGATTGCTCTGTTAGGAATTCTCTGCTTAGCTCTACACTTTTTAAAGTGGATTATTTGGTTTCTTGGAGTCTAACTTCTTGAATTCATTATATATTTTGGATATTAGCCTGATATGGGATATAGTGTTAATAAAGATCTTTTCCCAATCTCTAGACTGCTGTTTGTCCTATTGACAGTGTTCTTTGCCTTATAGAAGCTTTTCAATTTCAAGAGGTATTATTTATTAATTATTGATCTTCGAACCTGAGCCAAATGGTGTTCAGTTCAGGAAACTGTCTTTTGTACCTGCATCCAAGGTTTTCCTCATTTTCTCTTATATTAGATTTAGTGTATCTAGTTTTATGTTTGAGGTCTTTGATCCACATGGACTTGAGTTTGTGCATGGTGGTAAATATGGATATCTTTGCATTCTTCTACATGGAGACATCAAATTATACCAGCACCACTGTTGAAAATGCTGTTTGTTTTTTTTCTCATTGTAAGGTTTCTTTGTCAAAAGTCAAGTGTTCATAGGTATGTCAATTTACTTCTCAGTTTCATTTCTATTCTATTGATTAACCTGTATGTTTCTATACCAATATCATGCAGTTTTTAATCAACATGGTTTGGTAGTACAGCTTGAGATTAAGGACGGTGATTCCTTCAGAAGTTCTTTTATTGTTCAACATTATTTTAGCTGTTCTGGGACTTTTGTTTCCATATAAAATTGAGAATTGCTCTTTTAAGTTCTATAAAAAATGTGTTGTAATTTTGATGGAAATAACTTTGAACTTATATGTTGCTTTTGGTAAGATAGCCATTTTCACTATGATAACCATGCTAATCCATGATCATGGGAGATCTTCCATCTCCTGATATTTCTTTCCTCAGGGACTTGAAGTTCTTGTTAATCAGCTCTTACACTAGCTGGGTTAGAGTTATATCAAAAGGTTTTATATTATGTGTAGCTATTGTGAAATATGTTGTTTCCCTAATATTTTCTCACTCCATTTCTTATTTGAATAAAGGAGGATTTCTAATTTCTTTGAGTTAAGTTTATAAACAGCCACTTTGCTGAAGGTGTTTTTCAGCTGTAGGAGTTCTATGGTAGAATTTTTGTGGTTGCTTACATGTACTATCATACCATCTGGGAATAGTTATGCTTTCACTTTTCTTCCAGTTTGTATCCCCTTAATCTTCATTTGTTGTCTTACTAGTCTAGATAGAATTTGAAGTTCTATATCTAATACATAAAAAAAGAGTTGGGAGCCTTGTCTTGTTCCTGATTTCAGAGGGATTGATTTACCTTTCTCTCCAGTTAATTTAATATTGGTTATTGTCTTGATGTATATTGCTTTTATTGTGTTTATGTATGTGCCTCATATCCCTGCCTTCTGTAAGATATTTAACAGGAAATGTTGATTTGTCAAAGATGTTTTTATGATCTAACGATATCTACAGAACATTTCACTCACAAAAAGAATATACTTTTTTTTTCAGCACTTTTTGGAACAAACTTCCCCAAAATTGACTATATAATCAGGCACAAAGCAAAGCTCAACAGATACAAAAAGACTGAATACCCCCTGCATCATTTCCTATCACCATAGATTAAGGCTGGACTCTAACCACAGGAACAACAGAAAACCCACATTAGCATTGAAACTAAACAACTCTATACTCAATAATCATTGTGTGAGGGAAGAAATAAAGAAAGAAATTAAAGACTTTTTAGAATTCAAGGATAATGAAGTTACATCATACCCAAAGTTATGTGACACAATGAAAGCAGTGATCAGAAGAAAGTTCTTAGCACTAAGTGAAGTGCCTTCATCAAAAAATTAGAGAATTCTCATACACGTAACTTATCAGCACACATGAGAGCTCTGGAATAAAAAAAGAAGAAATGACACCAGATAGGAGAAGTTGGCAGGTAATAGTCAAAATCAAAGCTGTAATCAGCCAATTAGAAACAAAAAGATCAATACAAACAATCAACAAAACAAAGAATTCATCCTTTAAGAAAATCAACTAGATATACAAACCCCTAGCCAAAATAACTAAAAGGCACTGAGACAGAATCCAAAGTTATAAAATCAGAAATGAAAGAGATAACAACAGAAACTGGGAATTAAAAAAAAAATTCATTATGACTTACTTCAAAAGACTGTACTCTACAAAGTTGAAAAATATAAATAAAAAGGATAATTTTCTTGATAGATACTACTTACCAAAGCTAAATCAAGGTAAGGTAAAATATCTAAACAGTCCTACCCTTAAGAAATAGAATCAGTCACTAAAAGTCTCTCAACAACAACAATAAAATCAATAACAACACAGGAATAGGGTCAGATGATTTTAGTGCAGAAGTCTAACAAATTTTCAAAGAAGAGCACATACCAATACTCTTCAAACTATTCCACAAAATAGAAACAAAAGGAACATTGCCAAGTTTATTTTATGAGGCCACAGTCACCCTGATACCTAAAGTATACAAGGCTCAACAAAGAAAGAGAATTTCAAACCAAATTCTCTAATTAGCATAGATACAAAAATAGTCAACAAAATTCCCACAAACCAAGTCCAAAAACACATCAAAAGCACCATGCACCATGATCAAATTGGCTTCATCCTGAGGATGTAGGGATGATTCAGTATAAGAAAATTCATCAACATAATTTATCATATAAACATATTGAAGAAAAATATCACATGATCATTTCATTTTCTGAAAAATCTTTTGACAAAACCCAACACCTCTCATTCATTTTCATTTACATTAGAGCTTTGCTCTTTCCTATTCTGGCAAGTAGGCAGGTACTTTTCCTTGTCTACATACACTAGTGTTTCTATGCTTATGGTTTTAAAGTTTAAAGGTAATGTCATCTTCTCTACTGACTGGTCCTTGTCATTACTACAGTGATGATTAGAGAAAATACATTCTTGCATTTTCATTTACACTGGAAACTTAATACTTCAGGTTATGGCATCTGCAATTTTGTAGTGTGTGAAGGCATGTATATATTATATATATTAAACCCACGGTGAAGAGTATGTACGTTGTCTAGGTAGAGTCTATGAAAGATTTAAACATTTTTAAGTTCATTAAAACTTAACATTCTCTCTCTCTATTTGTGTGTGAGACAGAGGAGAGAGAGAAGAGGAGAGGAGAGGAGAGGAGAGGAGAGGAGAAAGAGAGAGAGAGAGAGAGAGAGAGAGAGAGAGAGAGAGAGAGAGAGACCGCACTTAACTTGAGCTTTAAAAACCTCAAAGGCCATATCAGTGACAGACTTCTACCAGCAAGGACAGACTTATTCCAACAAAGACATAGGTCCTAATCCTTTCAAATAATGACACACACTATGAATCTTTGGGCAAAATTTTAATTCATATAAACACATTCCACTCCTCAAACCTCATAGGCTTATAACCATATCATTATGGAAAACTACATTCAATCTAACTTCAAAACTCTTCAACCATAGTCTATAAAAAAAAATCTCAATTGGGTAAAAGTGCAACATTCAAAGTCTCTTTCGAGACTCATCACAAATCTCTTAAATAACACCCTTCTAAAATCAAAATAAAAAAAATGAGATCACTTACTTCCAGTGTACAGTGGCAGGTAGTACACACTACTATTCGAAAAAGGACAGGAAGTAGCATAGTGATTAAATACTGCACTGAAGCAAGGCCAAAAACCTGCTGGGAAATTCTAAACTCTGCATCTCTGTTCCTGATATCAATGTACTTTGCAGATCTCCAATACTTTGTTGACTGCAACCAATGTGACTCTCTTGGGCTGGTTACACCACTTACTCTATGTGACTAGTTTTCCTTGGTAGATATTCCATGACTCTGGCATCTCCAACATCTTGAAGTGTTCAAGGCAATCACCTTCACCTTCACCTCTTCATGTGATGGCTTCTCTACTCCTCCATTCAGGACATATGCCGACATATGTCTGATCTCACCATCTTTCTTAAGTGAATAGTGAGATTCTATAACCCCTTATTATATTCTTGACTCTAAAGCCAAAATCATGCAGCCAAATCTCCAACATTTTGTTGCTTGCTGCAGCTGGGAAATGGCATTTTCATTCATATATGATTTCACCAGCTTTCTGTATATGATCATTTCCTTCATTGTCTAATAAGTATGGCTGTTTTGAAATTCACTCTATGAACCTTGCCTGCCTGTACCTCCTATGTATTGTAATGAAATATAATAATGAAATACCACTATACCCAGCCATAATTTTTAATTATGTCCAGCAAATTGGAAGCTGAGCTGGGTGGGATCTTGGCATGATATGACCATTGTTTTTATTCCATTTAGCATTGGCTTTTTGTTTAAAAGTTTTATCTCCTTGAGCACTGAACTGGAACTCATTACACTTCCTGGTGCTTCTTTTCTCCTCAAATTGTGCGTTTTATATTTTCTCTCTTTCAGCTTACTCCTTCTCATTGTAGACGGACATTATTATGGCCACTAGTAAACAAGCAACACAGTCAATACTAGGCTGCCTGTAAATATTTTGTCTCAATAATGCTAATTAATGACTCCTCAATTCATCCTCAGCAGACTTTTGAGAAAGGACATAAGATAGCTAAATTGTTCAACAGAATATCATAACTAAAGTCTCTATGCAAGATAGTAATATTTGTTTTAACCAAAACCTCTTGAGCTACATCTCAGTTTTTAGTCACCCTCAGGTCTATTGTCTTCCATGCTCACACTAGTATGGTCCATTAAACTCCATTGCAACCATTCAAGTGCTTCCATAATTCATAGTCTTAAAGTTCACATTCCTCTGAACAAAAGCACAGTAATGTCTATTATAGCAACACCCCACTCCTGGTCTCAACTTCTGTCTTAGTGAGAGTTTATTGCTGTGAAGATACACTATATCTACAGTATTGCCAGGGTCCTGCCTCAGCATCCAGAGGGTCCAGAGAAAGCATGAATGGGAACAACAGTGTTTCAATGATGACTTGTAGTCAGTAGTACATACAAACTGCTAGTTCAGGTATTCTCTCTGTTCCCTGATGATGCTCAGCATTATTTATTCTTCAGCTTCAGCTTAATAGGTTGATAGCTTGAGTTTTCAGCTTAATTTATTCATCTTTCTCATGCTTTCACTGTCACCTCTCTCATATTGTTGCCTTCTTTCTTCTCATGCTATTGCCTTCTTCCTCTCTCTGAGAGCCTGAAACCAGTCTTTTGTTTATTAAAGGTATATCATCAAGGCTTTTATCAATGCTAGTAATTATAAAATATTCTTAAATTTACATGAACTGTATGTAGTCCCAACCCCTGCTTCCTAGATCAGAACCAAGCACAAAGCAAAAGCACATTTCCTTATAGGTTTACATAACCTGTTCTGTATGGGCAGCTGGCCACAACTCTTCCAGTTTTCTGGTACATCAGACAACAGTCTTTAGTAACTGCTTCTATGTAAGAACAGAAAAATGACAAACTACTAAGATTAAAATGGTTCCTTACAAAGTTTTAAATTTATGTAAGTAAAACAGCTAGCTTTACCTGATGTCTTTCCAGGCATTTTTATCTTCAATTCTTCCGTCAGCTAGAAAAACAGAGCACTAACTATCATATGCTTCTACATCATCTTTTAATTCTTTAATCTTCATTTTCTTATTCTAGCAATTCCATAGCCTCATGAACTCTCCTTCTAATACTATTTATTCCTAATTTATATATAAATTCCTATTTTTCTATCCATACCCTTCCCTCCTGAGATCACTTTAACTCTGTATCTTTGACATCCTTAACTTCATCCTGGTTAATTAATGCACCAGTCATTGGACCAGAGGGCTCACATGCTTCCTCATGATTCTAAGTTCAAGGTAAAGTCTGGCAATGAACCATTTACTAAAAGGAGCTTTTTATGGCCCTTATGATTATATTGTCTAGATCCTTTCTCATGACTCTGAAGGCCAAGTGGAGGACCTGTTCCTCATCCTCCACAGCCTCATGTACATCTCCATTTTTTATTCTTGAGAACTGAATTGTTTTGGCATGATTATTTTATTCTTGAGAACTACATTGTTTTATTTACTATGGCATGATTAGCTCTGAGTAATGGGAGAATATATTCCCCAGAAAGAAAGATTGAACATAGGGTAGCAAAGACAGCAAATCAACTTCTAGGCAAAAACATCTATCAGCACAGCATGAGGGTCATGGGATCAAGGCCTGGCAATGCTCCATTGGCAGGAACAATGTCACACCTCTCTTTGCACAGCCATGCCAGATCCGGCAAAATATCTCCTATAAAAGAAATCATTTAGTTGGGACTGGCTTATAGATTCAAAGGCTTAGTCTTTTATCATTAGGGAGAATGGAGGCACACAGTCAGCTCAGAGTTCTATAACACAATCACCAGGCATTAGGAAGAGAGAGCAAGCCACTAGGTCTGGTTTGGCTTTCTGAAACCTCAAACCCTCAGACCTCGCTGATACATTTCCACACAAAAAGGTCACACATACTCAAAGGATACAGGACCAAATGCTTTCAAATAATTCCACCAACCCAAATAATGTCACACTTCCACAAATGTTCTTAGACTGAATTCTTGTATTTCTCATCTGATACCTCTGTACTTCAAATATAGTATTTCTAAGACAGCCCTTAAAAAATAGGAGATGAACACTGAAATAACTCACTGAAGGGCCTCTCATTCTTGGAATTCATGATTTAAAACTATTTATTGGAATGATACACACTTGATTACATTGACTAAGAATTTTATCATCCAATAAGGAACTTTCATGAGTAAAAATACTGCTAATCAGGAATATTTTTTGGATGGTGGGCCTATACGACCATTGTTTGGGTCTAGTTAGGCGTAAACTTTAGTTACCAAACTTTAAAGGAGGACTCAGAGATGTCACAGTGAACAGGGAAGAATATTCATCCTTAAAGTTCCATGAAGAGAATTCCCCTCCCCACACATAAGAATGCATGTACAAAAAGAGAACTATAAAGTAATGCATTATTTTACTTATGAGACCTATAAAATGTTTGAGTTTTGAAGTAAATACTTGTATATGATTAATGACCATTTATTAAAAAAAAGAAATAAAATGTAAATGTATACTTGTTGTAGGTTCTTTTCCTGCGTATGATAAAATACTCAAGCAATAACATGAAACAGAAGCCATGAGGAATTCTATATGTTGTCCAGTTCTGTTGCCCATGTTTACCTAGTTTTTTTTTTTTTTATAGAACACAGCATCACCTACATAGTCATTGTATCACTAACAGTCATCTGAACTCTCCTCTGTGAAGAAAATTCCCATAAATGTTTCTACACAAACTAATAGACAATTCCTCCACGATGGCTCCTCTATCAGATGGCACCAGCCTGAGATGAATTGCCAAACTTAACTCACTTCAAAAACACTTCACCTTTTGCATTCTTGATAAGCAAACACACCACATTTAGTTGTAACCATCCAAAGATATTATCAGGATAAACCAACAGACTTTCCTCATAGTGTATCTTATTTGGTACATTTCAAATAC
>JANHMN010000132.1:0-34192 GCA_030674055.1 Rhabdomys pumilio | reverse complement strand
GAAGGAGGACACACACACACACACACACACACACACACACACACACAAACAAACACGAGTTGGGTATGTCATTATTTCAGTGAGATCCTGGAGGCACGGTGTGACCAGCTGCCTCAACCTCCTGTTACCATGACTCCCCCGTCCTTCTGGGATTGTCAGTCAAAATAAGCTTTTGTTTCTTAGATTTCATTTGTCAAGGTGTTTCATCACAGCAAAGGAAAAGAATCTAGGACACTGTGAAGAGCCATTCTCCACAGTGAATGCCATCCCCCATTCTATCTCGGTTATTTCCTCTCCGTCTTATGAGTCTCTACCCTTACTTACACTGAAAGAATACAACACTTCTATACATTAAATAACTGGAAAGCAAAGAAGCATTCAGTAAGTGATCAATGCAATATAACTAAAGGCTGATCCATATGCTAAATCTTGTATGCACTCCAACAGGATCCCAAAAGTAATGTATTAAATATAAGTGGATAACTACATAACTCATTATTCATCTGTTCAAGTTTTTTTTTATTGAGGTGGTGCACACTTATTTCTCCCTTTGACATATAAAATACTACTACTTTAGAAACAAAATTTGTTACTTTCCAATTTAAGTAATCCAAGTTCTAGAAATTTTTCACATTTTAATTCCCCCTCTCAAGATGCAAAATTCTTTTCTATTAAGCCTCATGAGAAACACAATAACTTTGATTTTGAGAAAATCCTAAAAGTAGCATTATTCCGTTACTTGTGAGGCACGCTTCTGTAAGGCTCACTTAAGATATCAGCTGACTGATTGAGATGAACGGAGAATGACAAGGGAGTGCGTAGATCTGTGGCTCTTATTCCACTGAGTACGGTCTCCCAGAAGGCCAGATTATCAGAGCACAGGCTGTGGGATTCTGCTTTGAAGGTTGAATCTTCACAGTGCAAAGAAACAAACACCAAAGAAATAAAAAGGAAAGCTGATCCGGGCCAATACAGAAGAAACCTGAAGATTACTGTGGCTTTTCCTGAAAACCTCACTTCTCTACTGCGCCATTTGCCAAATACTGTAACTTTTTTAAATGAGGCTTTTTATAAGAGCACTTCAGGGTCACAATTTTCTCTGAAAAAAAAATGTCTGTTTCTAACCGATTATCCCTTGGGTTTCTCATGAATCTGGACAGAAAATATTTATATTCTCTTAAACATACTCAGCAACATCTGGCGGACTTTCTTTCCTAGCTACTGGCCAAAATGTTGACAAAATCAACTCGAGAAAGGAAGGTACTTTGGTTCACAGTCTGAGGGTATCTTCTATCCATGGGCTCCGTTACCAGCTCATCACGACAGGGAAGGCAAGGAGCAGAAGCTTAAGGTGGCCCACAGTCAGCAAGCAGAGAAGGAGAAACATTGCCACTCAGGCTATGTTCTCTATTTTACTCAGTCTGGGATTCCACCCCAGGAAATGGTGCTAGCCACATTCAGGGTGAGTCTTTGCTGTTCTGCTAACATTTCTGGAAACACCTAGAGGCATGTTATGATGAACCTAAATGTCCTCAAGTTGATAATAAAGAGTGGCTATCGATCATCCTCGCTGTTGTGGGGATTAGTCTTGTTTTGTTTAGTTTTGTTTTGTTTAGTTTAGTTTTGTTTTGTCACTCTGCAACCTAGACTGATCTTGAACTTACAACCCTCCTCCTCAGCTCTTCGCACCTGCTGGGATTACAGGTGTGCACCCCCATGCCCAGCTCGTCCTTTTTGTTTTTAAACATGATTTTAGTGTGTTATATTGCTTTCATTTGTTTTGATGTTTGTTTAGTTGATATATGAAACAATATTTTCATGTTCAAGTCGCAGTGTAGATCTGATTGCTCTGAAAGTCTCCAGATTGGAGGCTGGATGTGGTATCACCTTCTGAGATCACAGTGAAGGACAGATCATAGGAGTTAATGACCTGTTAGGCTGTGGAAGTAATCATCAATGTTGGGGTTTGAATGAGCAGAGTTTGAGGGATCATGTTCCCAAAATTTGCTCACAGATAACTCAAAATTCGATTCCCAATAATCATTATCCAACCACATTTTGATTCTCTAAACATGTTATTTTAAATAAAACTTAAAAGAGTATATGGAAAATAAGCATAACATGAAAAAGAAGATTATTAAAGACTATACAAAGGCAGTCACATACGAAGGTACCTTTCCCATTATTCGTTGGCAATTTCATATGTGTATATACTGAGTTTGGGGCATTTTCCCATGCCTTCCCTCATTCCCTCTCATGCCCTCCTCACCCCACCCCCATGAAGGGATCCTCCCCAATAATCACCATGCTAGTTTGCTGTTTTCTTTCCCACTGAGTTTAAGGTTTCCAGCATAAGCATGAATAAGGGTTTCTTTACTGAAATAGTATCAGTTTATCAGTGACTACATCTTTAAGAAAATTGGCAGGTCTTTTCCAGGTATCCTTTACCTGGTGAGGAGTGGAAACCCGTGAGCCCCGCCATCATCCATGATGAAATAGTAACAGGTCCAGTCCTATGAGGGTGTGTGTAGGTAACCGGCATGCAGTTTGTTCATGCAATAACTGTATCACAGCCAGAAGACGCATGCTTCCCTCACGATCCCTGGCCCTTACGTTCTTTTGCCCCCTCTTCTACAAGCCTTGAGAAAGATGACATAAATGTTCCTTGTAGAACTGAGTACTCCACAGCCTGTGGGTCTCTGACCTTTGAGCACCTGTCAACCTCTGTATCAACTTCTGCAGGTTGCAAACAGAAACTTGCCTACTGAGGGCAGAAGGTGTGGTGTTTACTATCCATTGTCTCTGTTGTGTTCCTTAGGACCCTGTCAGATAACCATTCTGAGTTTCCAATAAGACCACCTGTCCCCTGCTTAGAGACAGGAGAGGCTGATGAAAGAGAACTGGTCTTTTGATGCTACTGTGTGGGACTAGTATCACTTTGCAGAATTCTTGAGCTTTTGTCCCAGATTAGAGGTGTTACTTTGAGCCTTGAACTTAAAAATCTAGATAACACTGTATCTTATTCGACTTGTCTGTATTGTATCTTTCATACACCATACCACCCCACTGCTCAGTTCTATCATAACTGGAAAAGTTTCGAACCTTCAGAAAAATTATAAAATTATAAATTAAATTAAAAATTATATTTTTTATAATTATAAAAATTAAAAATTATAAAAATTAAAAATTATAAAAATTATAAAAAGTACACACACACACATGAATTGTTGAGTTATTTGAAAGCAAATTGCAAGACTATGACTATATCCATTTATATTTAGAAAATGCCTCATCAAGAGGGGGCTATCTAATCAGTGGGGCGGCTCTACCTAGCTCCGGCCACCATGTTCCACACTAGAAGTAACCAGAGACCAAGCATGCCACAACTAGACCCACAAGATGCCAGAGTAGGGGATGGCTCTACCAATCCACCACGATGCATCCACAAAGTTCGGCTGAACCCCAGACAATATCTGCCACCCTCACAGTATCTGGTAGAATGAAGACACTTAATGCTTAAAAATTATCCAATGGATTTATATATTTGGAAATGCTCAAATAACAAGATGCCCACACAATTAAAATTGCTAGCTAATATCTAACCTTTTGATGAAAGTTGCTACCCAGGACTGCTTTTGGCCCATCCATCTTCCTCCATGATCGATAGCTTCCTTCTTCTCCTCCCCTTTCTCTTTTTCTCCCCTCTCCTTCCTCTCTTCTTCTCCCAGCTCCACCTCCTCTTCTACTGCCTAATCACAGAGCTCCACTGGGTATACAATGTAGCAGAATAAATATCCTGCTACACATGGCACCCAGACTTCTAACTTCTGCCTATCTCCTAACAATAAAGTTAGCCTAAATGACCACCAAACAATGATTGCATTCAGTAAATGTCCCATATCACAATGCTGCCCGCCCAGCTGTGTTCCTTCCGGGAGAATTTCCCCTGACTCAGCATCACACCCAGAGATCTGTACCGTGCACATTTCCATTACTACAGTGGAGTAACTTCGATTAGGTGGATTTATTTTTAGTCAGTCTTCCCTGTTTCTAGGCTAAGTTATAAACACTTGATAACACATGTTGTCTTAGCTAGCTAGGTAATTAAGATTAGGGCTTTTTTGCTAAAAGCACAATCTTGCCACATCAAAGGGTCTCAATAACTACTTATTGAAAGACTAGTTGGAGTTTACTAGGGAGTAATTAACAAGTACAAAGCATGAATTTGGACAGAATAGTATTTATATTTTCTAAAGGAACCTCAGAAACACTGCTTTCTTTAAATTTGTACTGGTTGGATGAGGCAGGATTACACCCACACATGATGGGGACCAGGTACCCTATTCTGAGCCTAATGCCCTATGATGCCCCAAATTGACTATGCATTCTCCTAATCTCCTTCTCCACTCTAAACACATAAAGTACAGTTGCTTTGCCAGCATTTTTACTTTGGGGGAACTTGAGCAATGAAAAGAACAAGCTAAGATAAAACCTTGTCTATTCTTTTCCTGGTTTGAACCATTTGCATCCAGAAAGCACCAGGGTACATAAGTCTAACCTTTCCTAATTGAGATCCTTCCGAAATGCCTCAAACAGCAAGTTATTTTCCTTCCTCACGAACATCGTGCAGTGTTTAACTGGACTGTCAGAACACGAATATCATAATCAATTTAACAATTAGCATTTTTGCAGACAATAGACACATTATTGGTTGGAACAGTAGCCAACCCTTTAGACAGAGAGCCATTGAGCTACTCCTGAGAGGCTTTCTTAGTAAATTTTTCTATGTAGGCTTAATAAACAATGATAACCAGTAAGATAAAAAGTTTTAAAAATGTATTTTCAATACTGTGAGTTCCCATATCATTTCCAAAACAATCCAAACAGAAAACAATATGGATTTTAAAGATAAACTCTCTTCAGTGATGTTCACTGGTATAGTTATAGATTCTCTATTAATATAACTTTTATATAATATAATAATTGTTATAACTAATTTATAATAATTAATTATAGAAAACAATACAAATATCATTTTACTAACTTAAAAAAAGCAACCTATACCTGTAAGAACTCAATGCATGTCGTATTTAATAATTTTACATCAATAAAATTGTGCATTTCATCCATAAATTAATTTTTCCCTGTGGTGGGAAAGGGAAAACAGAGTTTCTTTGAGACTTAAAAATCAAAGTGACAAGCCCGCTTTATTCCTAGTCATTAGGCAGATAAAGTGTTTAGGAAACTGCTCAGTCAAATAAGGCTTTTCCTTTCCCTGATAAAAATTTACAGCTATCAATAAAAAGGGGCATATGTCACCTGGTCTATAAAAGAATCAAATAAGGGAGAAAATATGGGTTGGGGCCAGGGAGTAACACTTGATTAAGAGGCTAATCTAATTGTCACCATCAGAGAGGCAGCCTGGAATACTAAACTGCTGGTGTGCAGGGGAGGTGAAGCCGTCTTTGTTTTGTTGTCTGTGCCCGTTTGTGTTACTGCAACTTGGACAATTACACCCATTGCAGGCAGAGCAGGCTTTGCTTCCACACCCTGGTTCTTCACTTCCCTTGAATGTGGGAAATGCTTAGGAAATACTTGTCAATTGGAAGGAGAAACAGGAGGAGGGCAGAGAGAAGAAAGAGAAGAGGAAGTGAATAAGGTAGGTACTTGCTAGACCAAGGAACCTCCTGAACAAAGCCACAAGTCTCCTATCTCCTGCAGTCTCTTAAGTTTCTTCAAAATCTTGGGTCGTATTATTTGTGTGTGTGTGTGATTTTTTTTTTATTTTACCCTCCTTTATTCCCTGCCCTCACACCACAGGTAATTTATCATGAAGCACAGACACCAGAAAGCTGCATGATTGTTTTCTGCCCTTGTCTAACCATGAAGTATAATTAATATTTGGATTGTGAGCTGAAATTGTAGCCCTGGATATCAAAGGGATCTTAAGGGTGTTTATTATAATTCCCTCAGTGTGAGATGGACAGATAGATACACTGTGGTTTGTAGCCTTAAAAAGGTTCAGCCATCCAGTTTAGTGACGCGGGACCCTAGCACTTCAGAGCAGAGACAGGGAAAGTTGGGTTCGAATCAAATTCTATCTCAAGAAATAAACAAAACCAAACAAAGAGACAATGGTCAGCTCACAGCACAAAACAAACAAAAAACAATGAAGCAGGGATTTTTCACATCTCCTGTTTCCTTCTTTTCCCTTTTGAAACAATTGCAAAATTTCAAAACTGCCTTGTTATTCAATGCTTCATTACCTGTTTAAATATTTCAGAGTGCATTTTTTTCCTTCAAGGCATCACACACACACACACAGAGAAACGCACCTCTAATACACACATTCACACAGCCCTCTAACACAAACACATTCACATACATACATGTAACCCTGTAATACATACACACCCTTCCACTCAGGTTTCACCATGAACATGCATTTGAGCTAAAGAGTGTGAGTAAGCCAATAACCTATGGCTCTCTGGACCAGCATCCACCTTTGCCTTGGTTTGTTTCATCTTTTAAGGTTTGAATATTCCAGGCCAGTTACTCAGAACATCCTCCACGATGCCTTGTGATTTCATTTACATCAAGTGTGTCCTGCAGAAACACCGCTGGCACCTTGGCACACATTGTTCACTATTGAGTTGATGCATTCACAATTTTCATGTTCAGTTCTTGATCAATGTAACCATGAGCTTTTCCACCCACACCTGAGTTCCTGAAATAATGACTCTGAGACTGATTTAGGAATAAATGCTTAATCTAAAGGCTTTGATTTGTTCCTGCTAGCTGGTAACTTATAAGAAAAAGGCTTACTACCCTTGTGTTGTTAAAATTGTCCGTTGGCTAACTCATGTTAGACCCTTTGAAATATTCCCTATCATTTATTAAGTATCTCTGTTTACTTTTCTCCATCAGAAGATGCCTAATGTTTATTTAAGAACAACCTGTCTCTTCCCTACACGCTATAAGTTCTCTTGCTGCAGTATGGATTTTAGGTCAAGACTCATGATTGGACTACAGTATGGACTTTGGATGTCTATATCTGAATGTTGATGGAATCCCTGGTGCTGGGTGTCACTGCTCACAATCCCTCCCACCTGGTAGAAGTGGTGCCTGTCTCTCTGTCTCTACAGGCTCATGCAACAGGCATGTGGTACACATGTATCATTAGCAATATTTATCTTATCTCATACATATTAAGCCATCTAGAAGATATACTGAAAACTTTGTGTTTAAACCAGTTTCTATCCTTCTGATCAAACACCGGGGTCCATTGCCATCTTCTCCTTTCCCCTCTTCCCAACAGTGAGTAGCACAGCTCTATTTATCATCGCTTTACATTTTTATTTACTCCGCTCGCAGGATGTAACCAAATCCCCGACCCAAGTGCCAGCACCTAAGTACACGGGGATATTCTGCTTACCATGCCCATCACTCAGCTACTCCCTCAGGCTTGGCTTCTTTGGTCTTTTATTTGTCTGCCTTTGCTTTTGGCACCCAAACCTATTTTCTTGTCCCCACCCCATGGTGGATCTCACAGCAGCATCCTGGAACAGCAGCACACTGGCAGTTATCCTATCTCGGTACACAGGCTCTTGCTGCCTGTCTACATTCTTCAGGCAATCAAAATCTTAGTCTGTTAAGGAATCTTAATCCAGCAACATCGCTGCTTTGGCAAGTGATCACTCCAAAGACCTTCTAAGTCTATGTGACCAGGCTGGAACACAGACATGCCTTTAGTACAGACCTTTTATCCCTAACAATAAAGGTAAGGTTAATTTGTAGAAGGAAGCAGCCATCTTTGAAAGTGACTGTCTAATTGAGGGGCAGACAAAGTGATAAATCAGAGAAAGATTTGACAGAATGAATTGAGATAGAGTAAGCTGGCTCTCACAAGAACAGACAGGAAAGAGAGGCAACATAACAACAATGCAGGGAGAGAAAGTGTCTGTGTGTGTGTGTGTGTGTGTGTGTGTGTGTGTGTGTGTGTGTGTGGCAGTTTTACTAGGACAATTTTGCCAAAACAGGTTTCACAGAGAAGTAGCTATACAATGGTGAAAACAGACTGAATCTGAGAATGAGAAGGAGCTAGAAGATTAGAACATATTGCCAAAGTTAGCAAGAGGCCAAGCAGAGCAATTCAGTGAAAAGTTGAGAGAAGCCATATTGAATCAATCTTCTTGGACTATCAGTTTATGCAGAGACTAGAAGCTTCCAGGTCTAGACCTAGAGATAGTTAGAACAGAGAAATTATACTCTGGTCTCAGCCCAAGTCATGCATTTGCACGATATCTCTATATTTTTCAATGAAAAATCCATACTGAATAATGTTTTTTTTTTAACTAAATCATTGCAATAGGCAATGATGGCATGACTATGGCTGAAATCTATGCCCTCAAATTGACAATAAAATGTCTATTTTTTTTGTAAATGATTTGATTTGTAACAGCTTGGTTATGGCTCTCATCTCATCTCATCATCTCAGGACTTAAAAGTGACATTTACATCAGTCTTCCAAGGAGGTTCTCCCAATCATCAGTAATGTTTGTTCCAAGCCTACTCATCCTGGACCAGCTTCAACACCCATACAGTCTGCTGGAAGGCCATCTCACTTTGTTCAAACATGACATCATACTCTGCCACTGCCTTTCCAACTATGAAGAGCATCTTGCTAGGACCATACCATAGTGTTCAGACTAAAGAAGGGGTGAAGAAAAAGAACAAAGTTTGAATTTACAGGAAGATTCACTGTTCTACCAAGTTAGTGGTTTGTTTTTTTTTTTCCATCTCTGTATTAATCACACATTATTAGTACATGTCTTCAAAATGTGCACAAAAGGCCAGAGAGGTGGCTCAGTGGTTAAGAGAGCTTGTTGCTCTTGCAGAGGACTGTAGTTCAGTTTGCAGTACAACCACTAAAAACTCAAGCTCCAAGGAATCCAAAGCCCTCTTCTAGCATTTGTGGGTACAAGCACTCATATATGCACATGTAGACACGTGCCCCCCCACACATGCATGCATGCATGCACACATGAACATGCACCACGAATAAATAAAGATAAAATCTTTAAAATAATATTTAAGACAAACCAGCTATCTACTCTTTTAAAAGTGATACAAAGCACACAGGACAGAATTATGTTTCTTGTGGGACTCTCGGCAAGTGGCAATTGATTGAAAACTTACATAATTATGTTACCACATACATAAACGCTCAGCTGCAATTCAACTTCCCGTACAGTTCTTTGATGGCTATATATTCCTTATTGTGATATATAACTAATGAATTGGGAACATATAAGAAAGCACATATAAATTTAATCTAACTATATTCCAGCAATTGTTCACTCTACCTTTTGTATTCTAGCCTTAAGAATGAAAGAAAATTCTTTCTCTATATTTTTCAATGAAAAATCCATACTGAATAATGTTTTCTTCTGAACTAAATCATTGCAATAGGTGATGATGGCATGACTATGGCTGAAATCTATGCCTTCAAATTGACAATAAAATGTCTATTTTTTTTGTAAATGATTTGATTTGTAACAGCCATAATGTTCTATTATGACACTGGCCACTGAAAGTGACTTTCTTCTTAAGTCTTGGCATTTGCAAAACTGAAAGAAAATCCATTTTTACAATAAACCCCTATTGGAGGGATAAACATCTAAAAGAACTAAAATCAAATAAGTCGGTATCTGCTGCATTGTTTTTATTTAATTTATAATTGACTGTCCCCTAAAAAAGTCTTTGTTTATAAGTTAAAAGTGAAGTATGTGATATATTCTGTTGTTTTGATGGACGTCTAAATACTATAGAAGTACCATAAATACATTCATTGTATATACACATTACAGAGGACAGAGACATTTTTTTTAAACCAGTTGGCCCTTTAGGCGATTGGAAATTTTACAAACCAAGAAATGGCAGGGTCTGAACACTAATGGACAAACAATGGACACCTTCCATCTATCCACATCACGAGCCAAAAGTAATTCTGTGCTGAGACCAAGCCACCGAGTCCTGGGAAAGATGTATGTGATTATTTAAAGATGAGGTTTGAACCGTACTGAATTTAATCAAACAAAATTTCTGCCTTTTGCTAAATATCTCAGACAACAGTTTTGTTGTACCAGGAGAAAGAAACCCAGGCAGACATCTTCTGAATTTTCATGGACTCTGTACACTGTTCATGATTGGGAACTCCTAACCAGCTGGGACTCCACTGGCTAAAGAAACACTACAGTCAGATTTAGATCCCGTCACCGTGGGTGGTCATGCATTTTTAAAACCTCCCTGTGAGACAGCGTTTATCAATTCCAAAATGACCTGTAACTTTGAAGCTATTTATCAAGCCTAATCTCCCCCCCAGACAAGCTGGCAGTCCAACAGCAGCTGCAGGTGTGGGTGCAGTTTGCTGGATCCTCTGCTTTAAAACCGGTCCCTATGGCTTTCTAGCCTCAGGTTGATAATTCTATGTTATCAAGAAGCCCCGAACAAATGCATATTGTGATTCTAATCAGATTAACATGCTTTAATCACTATCTTTATTTCTGTGGCTTATTTCACTCTAATTAAAGCTAGTAAAAATTTCTGCTGCTAATTTAATTAACAGAACAACTCTTCCTTATCGGGCATCTCTTTTTGCTTTGCTGCACAGAAATAAACAAAACCTGATGCCTGCAGGTGAGTTGCGTGATGCCTGTCTGACTATGGGGAGCTTTTCACTTCCTCAGAAGTTTCTTTATATAATGGCAGCCCAGGACAGTCATCACTAAGAGACTCATTTCTCTGTCTCTGAATGGTTTGGACTTAAGCTACTCACATTTGTCAGGTCTAGTTCCATATCTGGGATCCCAACATAGCGCACCAAAAAGAACTAGTTAAGTCAGTTAGCAAACTTGTCGGAACTTGGGGGGGCGGGGAGAAGTAAAAGTCCCATTGAACGAATCGTTTGGTTTAGCTACCAAGTTTGCTACAGTTTTCATAGAAGCTTAAGTTCTAAAATAAACAGAACTCAGATAACTACAAGGTCCAAATGGATTTATAAAGCCAAAGTTATTTCTTCCAGTATATTTGTAAATGGCAGTTGGCTTTCCACAGTTGTCTCAAAGAGCATCTGTGACCCATGCATATTGGTCCTAAATGGACTTACTGAAGTACTATATCTCAGAAGCAAGTCCATTCTTCTTACAGGGCTAAGCAAGGCCATGTCTGGGTCCTCCTCATTTTCTGGTTTTGTACTATATATGTGTTTCATTTTGTTTTCTTTTCTTTTTGTGTTTGTTTGCTTTTGTTGTTCTGTTTTGGAGACAAGTTTTCTTGTAGCCCAGATTGGCCTCAGACTCTTCATGTCTCCAACCATGATCTTGAGCTACGGATCTCCCTGCCTCCACCTCCCAAGTGCTACAAGTTTAAGGTTGCTCCATCACACCCTGATATGTAAGCATGGGTGTCAGGCCAATGGAACAACTGCTCAGCTAAGCACATTCCTAATTGCTGACACATAGGGTTGTCCCCTAAGTAAGTGGCTCTTCTTTTATATTGCTAGTATTGAGTGGGTGAGTCTGCTCTCTCAAAAAGATTGGCCCATTTCAGAGACAGCACAACCTATATACATTCACAGAGGGATGGAGGTGAAAATGATCACCTTCTTGTAATCTTTATAATTAAATTGTCTACATAGGAAGAAGCCATGAGAAGACGAACTCCTCTTAGAAGAGCACAACAAAGTTGGAGAACTCTCTCACAACCCAACTTTGCAACTTGCTAGATGGCAAAAGTAATGAAGGACCTAGGGCTGGCACAAAGACAGACCTACATAGCTGTGGAAATGAATATGAAATCCCGAAGTCAGTCTATGTGTTTATGATTTTCAACCGTCAGAAGAATTCACTGGGGAAAGTTTATTTAGATCAATAAATGATACCAATACAATTATATGTTTATATGCAATAATAAAAATAATTTTGACCTAGAATCCTTATCTCCTGCCATGTCACATGAAAAATCAATTCAAATGGACCAGAGACCCAGACATGAGAGCTGAAACAAGAATTCTAGTGAAAGGCTGTAAGAAACTGTCATTGGCACTGATGTAGGTGAAGATTTCTTAAATATGACCCTAAAGTCATGGGGAGTTAGAGAAAAACTGATAAATTGAATGTCAACCAAAGTCAAATGTTTCTCCTTTCCAAAAGACACTACTACTAATAAAGACAAACCACAAACTGAAAGTATTTTAAAATACATATTCATATCAAACTTACATCCAAAATATATTAAGTACTTTACAATCCAATTCAGAAAACAACTCAGGTTAAACATGAGGATAAGATTTATATGGGCCATTCTACATAGATGATAGGCAAGTAACCAATAAACATGAGAAAAAGAAAAGGCCTATGACAGACAGTATAGACAGCTCAGTCGGTAAGAGCTTATGTTGCAAATGCAAGGATCCAATTCCATCCCCTAGAACCCAAACTCTGAAAAGGATCCAAGTCCATTCCCCTAGAACCCAAACTCTGGAAAAAAAAAAAATAGGCAAGAGTAGTGGCAAATGCTTATGTGCTGGAGAGATAGCTCAGTGGTTAATCCTTGCTGCTCTTAAAGAAGACACAAATCTTGCTTCCAGCACCATGTTTGTCAGCACATAAAGGCCTATAACTCCAGTTTCAGGGGTTCCAACACCATCTTCTGGGGTCTGCAGCCACCATACACAGAGACATACATAACTAAACACGGAAATAAAAAATTAATCTTTTTTTATTTTTAAGAAAAGAGAAGGTCTATGGTAAAGATCAATAACCCTTTATGATAAAAAGCCCTGAAGAAACTGAACAAAAAGACCATGTCTCAATAATAAGAACTGCTATGGAGAACAAGGTTATAGCCAACATTGTATGAAATGGGGGGAAGGGGACTGAAAATGTTTCCTCTAAAATCAAACAGAAGTCAATGGTACCTACTCTCTTTATTCTTATTCCACACAGTACTTGACTGAAGTAATAAGATAAGAGAAACAAAGAGATACAAACAAGAAAGGAAGATGCTAAATAATCCTCATTTTCGGGTTACCTACTACTACACTTAAGACACCAAAAAGACCACCAAAAAATTTGTTGAGTGATAAACACTTTCAGCAAAAGAGCAAAATAAAAAAATTAACAAATAAAACTCAGTAGCTACTGTATAAATAAATAAGGAACTTGTCAGAAAAAAAAGAAAAAAAAACAAAGAAGCCAGGAAGAAAATACCATGCAGAATGGCTTAAAGAAACAAAGCCGCACACGGGGATAAGCTTAAGCGAGGAGGTAAAGCTTTAAGATGCTGAAGAGAGAAACTGTAGAGAACATTACAAGATGAGAACACTCCCCCTGCTCATGAATTGACAGAAGAAATGATGTAAAAAAATAGTCAAGTAACTGAAAGTGATCTACAAATTCCATGCAATCTTCATCAAAATTCCACTGACATTCACAGAACCAGAAACAACACATAGTTCATACAGTAACACATAGTGCCCCCAAAGTCAAATATGTGCCCCAAAGTCAAAGAACCGCTAGACCAATGATGGGTGCACAGCAGCTGGTGCTGGTACAGGTTATAATATAATATAATAATATAATATAATGTCCTGGGAGATTGTCCTTCTGGCCCACTCCTTCCCACACTATCCTGTCTTTGCCATCTGCTTTGATACCCAGCTTCAGGTTCACATGAGAGACATTGGGTGGTCCTGATGGAGGACATGGTTCAGTTTTGCTGACTTGGTCCAGTTGTTTTTAAAAGACACTGTTTAAATAGAGTACTATTATCACATTTCAATAACTTTCCTAAAAAGTCAAGGAAAGGGGAAATATCATATGTGTTCCTGGTTTAATTTCATTCTATCTATGAGAAATAAACTGTTATATTTCTTTATAATGGACAAAAAGATTGCACCTGAGTTTTGGTTTACTGCATCCATAAAAACATATTGTTGTGACAAATTAAATCTGGCAAGGAGAAAGAGAAAAATCCTCCATTTAAGTCTCTGTGGGGCTTAAAGCCACATCAATGGGTCAGCAACACCATCTTCTTGCCCAAAACGGGCCATACGTGAACTGCTCCGAGACAAGTGAAAACTGATTCTGTTTTAAAGATTTCCATAAAAGAGGGTACAGGAGGTTTGTTTTCCCTTAAGACATGCACTGTGTCTGTGAAATCCATTTTGTATTGTAACATGATAGAAATAATGGGAACAAGATTGTCTGCTTTTACCAGACCTAAGAAATTTTATTCTGAAATATACAAGACAAGGCAAAAAACAAGCTCACAGAGAACCTGGCATGTAACTGTGGAAACAGCATCCTCTCTTTTATTAAGGTCGAGCAAGCCCAGCCTATAAGTTCAGCTTTTGCATTTAATTTGGAGAATTTCAACAATAACAAAGTTGCCAAACACAAAAATGTTAAAGCCAAGTACTGTTTCCCTGGAACCCACTATCCTTTTCCCCAACTGCCACACTGAATACAGTCTGGCTTCTCTAGTAGGAAACAGCCTCATAAATGTAAAGTATTTATGGAGTACTCTCCATTATTATTCTGAGATAGAAAACATCTCTCAGCAAAATGGAAAAGTCAGCTCACATGTGGTTTAAAATGAGAAAGACGGAATAACTACCAAAAAAATTTTTTTCTCTATATATGAAATATAAATAAGCTTCTGGGTATATTATAATTTAAAAGAAATCAATGCTTCACTGAAATAATTTTAATTACTCAGATTCCCCTCATCCCAAGAAGCCAGAGCTCATTGTTTCTCTTTCCTAATTGAATGTGATCATTAGCTCAAATCACTTTCCTCCTGGTCAGTAATCAGCATAAACTGACCTCACAAAAAAAAAAAAAAAAGACTCGTTTAATAAAAATGAGTATTCTTCTCCACTTTAGTTTGTAATTTAAAAAAATATATATTTTTTAAAGTAAGATTGAAAGACTGGAATATGATCCAAGCCAGCTTGAATGCCTTCAGGCAGTGGGAGATAAACATTCTTCCGTGAATGTCTAAGGAGCAGAGAAGAATCTTTTTTTGTTATTTTGTTTCGTTTTGTTTCTTTCTTTTTTGTTTTGTTTTTTTTTTGTTTGTTTGTTTTCTCTTTCTTTCTTTTTCTTTTATTGAATATTTTATTTATTTATACTTTAGATGTTATTCCCTTTCCCTATTTCCAGTCCCCCATAAGCCCCCTATCCCATTCCTCCTCCTCCTTTTTGCTTTTACACCATTTTAATTACATGCAATTATTAAGGTCAGTTCTAGGTTGAGGAACTAGCAATACAACAGATGTAAATAGTCAAGGAACAAGCAAGACAATAAACACAAATAGTCAAAAAACAAGCAAGGCAATAAACAAAGTCCCCTGATCACTCTCGTGATCACTGTTTCTAAGGGCTTATCAGGATGAGCCTTCTTCCCTATCCTAGCCCAAAATAATTTTCATCCTGAAGCCTACTTCTAGTTTAAGATTTAGATTCCTGCTTGAAATTACTTCTTTGTTCTAGCCTAAGATTTAGATTCTTGCCTGAAATTATTTGTTTGTTCTAGCCTAACGTCAGATTCCTGCCTGAAGTCCATTTTCTTGTCCTTGGCCAATGTCATATTCCTGTCAAGCAGCCCATTTCCTTGTTCTTGGTCAATGTCAGATTCCTTCCAAGCAGCCCCAAAAGCTCTCTGCCTCTCCCCCTTTTTATCTCATAAACAAGACTGAGCCTGTCTTAGGTCATTCTGACAAGGATGCCTTCTTTACCTATCATGGAATATGCATTATCAAAACAATGCATTTCTGTCTTAGGTTGGTAAGGCTCTGTGTAGAATCTTACCTGTCCTTGGCTTGCCAGCCTATTAAATTAAAAACTCTGTTTGGGGGTCCATTTTCAGTTTCAAGTCATGTACTTTGGTTGCCAACATGTTGATGTTAAAGACAGGCTTTCACACGATGGGCAGAGAAGAATCTTGATGGAGTTGACTCCTATGCTGCCCAGTTCAGCCCCAACTGGGCCTGGAGAATCAGTAAGAATGGTTCTCTTGGTTCTTGGTGCCATTCTCTCCTCCCTGCCTTTCCTCTCACCTTTACCTGGGAAACTAAATGTAGGAAACAGACAAAGTCAAGTTCAAAGCTAAATATTTAAGCTGAATCTCATCCACATTTTCCAAACCAAATGATTAGTATACATATTGCTTTTTTTCCTTATGTGACAGGTACTGTGCCTTTAAATTCAGAGCATCCCAGGAATGGGATATATCAGTTTATCCATGGTGCCATTGTACCATGGTGCCATTGTACCTAGGAAGCTAAGGAGAGCAGAATGGTCCTTTGAGGATATGCCATCTGACTTCTTCTCTTGTTCACTGGCACTCTAAAGCACCAAGACCAATTAACCCTGAGGAAATTTTCTTTGAAGGTAAAAGGGGACAACTTAGAAATGTGATCCTAATGGGGAAAGAGATGTCTGACCTGTCAACTCACAACCAAGTGCAAACATTGGATGGAAGTTGCAAGGAAATGATCATCATAAGGCCTGGAACTTGTAAGGCCATTTTTTAAAAAGATTTATTTATTTTATGTATATGAATACAGTGTCCCTCTCTTCAGATACAGCAGAAGAGGGCATCAGATCTATTACAGATGTTTACACCCACCATGTGGTTGCTGAGAGTTGAACTCAGGACCTCTGAAACAACAGCCAGTGCTCTTAACCACTGAGCCATTTTGTATGGACACAAAATGATATGCCTCTACATAGGGCTGTATCACTCTGAATGGACAGGATCTGGTCTGATATCTGAAGCTAAGTAAAGTTGGACCTTGTTAGTGCTTAGCGGGAAGAAGCAATCAGTAGTCTTAGGATACCACAAAAATTGTAGAGTTCTGAGAAAGTTGGTGGCAAAACCTAGCTTGGATATGCCTAGACATCTTCCACCTATACACCATGCACTAGGGAGAAGCCAGAGCCAATGGTTGGCTCTGATATGATTGGAATGTGTACATTCTTCAAAACCTCCTGTTTTGGGAGCTTGAACTCGTAAATGATAGGACTAAGAAATAGAGCTATGGGAGGTGGAGTGGATTGTGAGATTATGATCTGCACAGACAAGATTACTATCCTTACAAAAGGGCCCAAAGGAAGGAGTTGATCCCTCTGCCTTCCAACACAGACATCTTTCTACCTTTGCACATTCTGTGACCTCTTAAAAGTGGTTGGCAGCCCTGTGCATTGACATTGAGGTGACAATCTATTGTCACCTTAATCTGGGGCTTCCCATCCTCTCAGTGCAATGCATTTCTGTTGTTTGTAATTTATCATGTGACAATTTGTTATAACAACTTATAAGCTAAGGCTACCTTACACATTGCACTACAAAACCTTTTCTTAACAGCCCAGTGAATATCCTCTTCAGAGTTCAGGGGATAAACAAAGATCTGCATCTCTCTTCCTAACTCTAGTTTAAATAAATTGTCCAGTGAATTACAGGAGAACCTGGATAACAGTACATGACAAAGGGACAGAAACTATGGAAGGAGCTTTGATGTTTACTGAACAAAAAAGATCTCTGTAGCAACAACTGTTTAAACTTAGCTATTTGAGGTGGGGGTTATCAGATGTATCTCACAAGATCATTTAATCAATTTTCATTTGAGTAGTTATTCCTCACCAATGAAATCTTCAGCTGCTTTGTCTCCTGCATACAATGGTATATGCCCCTCATTTAACGTTCTCTGCACACTTTTTACTTCATGTGTGGTGGTATACATAAGGCATAGCACAAATGGAGAGGTCTCAGTACAACTTTGGGGAGTCAGTTTTCCCTTCTTCAATTTGGCTTTGGGATTGGATTCAGGATGTCAACCTTGCTCCCCATGCTCTGAACCATCTCACAGGCTTCCAGTACTTTCTAAATCCTCTCTCACTGTCTCATAACTTTAGGAAGGCTAACTGATGGTGCTCTTCAGGAGAGTGATAGATTTATGAAGCTCTGTGAAACCAAGAGTAGCTGTGTGTCCCACACAAGTTTCAGGTACTTAGGCGTACACTATCACCATCTGCATTTTTCTTTCTGACTTCAATAATTTGGCAGTGGTATTTAATATAAAGCAGAAAGTTCAAAAAGGTATAAGTTATTTTCAGAGTCCTTACATCTTCTGGTACAACACTCATGCTGTTAACTGTTTATTACTTAAGGGATACAAATAAGAATAATGTTTGCATGTGTTCAGTACGGACAAAATAGTTGGTTTGTGTTTTTCTTTTGTTGAGATAGAGTCTTGTTATATAACCCAGGCTAGTTAAGATCATTCTTAAGATCATTCTTCCCCAGTCTCCTGAATCTTAGTATTATAGAGGCTCACTACCATAACCATCTTACTTTTGCCTGACTTGCCTTGGGCTGGGACCTGTGGCTGCTATGCTGAGGTCGGTGACAAGGAGGTCCTCACAGTATCCCACAGCTGTGCTGATGGCAGTGGAGGTTAAAAGTAACATCAGGAGACATCCAGAGACCTACCGACTGCCATGGCATGCAGCATGTGTGGGGAAAGATGCCCACAGACCTGCCCCACCTGCTGCCATGCTGAGCAGCATCGGAGAAGAAAGACATCCAGAGACCTTCCCACATCCATGCCTAGAGTGACTGTCCTTACACGAGCAGAGGAGGTCACCCAAAAGTTTGCCTGCAGCAGGGGCCACAACAATGTTCAAGTGTGTGGTAGACAGATGAGAGAAAAAGAGAAGTGGAACAGTTTGAGCAGTATGAAGACATGGAACTGGAGATTTGAGGGTGGAGAGAAAGAAAACCCAAGGTGGAGAAGAGTAACCTGTTGTGCGTATCCAACCCTGCCACCTGAGGCCATGATGGAGTTCCTTGCTCCCACTGAGGGCCATGTCTGTGTCCATGGCTTTGCAGAGGTAGGGTTCTGTGTCAATACCTGTGGTCTCACCCCTTATACACCAAGAAGAGCTCTCCAGCACTGCTCTAGCTCGGCCATCCAATAATGCCATCAGTGGGAGGCAGGGTCAGCTCTTCTGATCTCATGTACTTTTTCTGGTCATGTGGGACGACCCTTGTCTCAGTACCCATCTTGGATCACATGGATGTCTGGGTCCTGGGCAGATCTGGCTCCATCCCTCACTGGTTGCAGCACTCTGGAGAGCTGGCCCTCCAATTCACCAGGGAAACACACTGAGCTGGCTCTGGAGGCATGGGTGTGGGCAAACTGACCATAAAAAGTGCATGAAATCGGAAGAGCTGACCTTGCTTCCCATTGATGGAATTATTGGATGGCCTAGCTGGAGCAGTGCTGGAGAGCTCTTCCTGATGTATAAGGAAGACTGGCAGGCTGTGTATCTCAGCTACCACCCAGGCCCAGATCCAGGGCTTTGAGTTGGCCCACCCCCAAATCTGTATCATCTGTGAACTGTTAGAGCATGCAAAAGGGCTGGTCCTGCTAAGACAAAGCTGCAAGATCTCCATGACACAGGGCAACAACAGGATAACTGGAAAAAGTCCTAGTGAGGATCTGATATTGATGGCATCACAGAACCAGAGACCTCAAACCAGACCAATGAATCATTACAACAAACATTAGCAAATGAAGATGAGTGGACAGAGGAATATATTGTGGAACACACTGTTGCACACTATAGCTTGCACTATGAGATGTTTCTTATATTTGGTTGTGTGTGTGTGTGTGTGTGTGTGTGTGTGTGTGTGTGTGTGTGTGTATGCATGCATGTGCGCTCATTTTAGGGGGAGATTGAAGGGCAGAGGGTAGATATGAGAGGATGGATAGATTGAGGAGGACTAGAGTAAATGATGTGAAACTCACGAAGAATCAATAGAAAGCTTTTTTAAAAGGATATTTGGATAAACAGTAACTAGAATCTACTTGCAGATGTAAAGTTCCGGTTGTGTATTTGTGTCTTAATTTTAAAAGCCTGTGTGCTCTTATGTAGGGCACTGTGCTATATAATTCATATAAATTTACTCTCATAAATGTCACAAGGGTTATTTGAGGTGTCAGGGCTCATTAAAACCATAATTATAAAATAAATGACTTAATATCATTAACTTTAAATTTTCACAAGCAAGATTCAAATCGTATTTCCCTGAAGACTTTGGGGATTTGGTTTTTTTATTTTTTTTTTCTGCTAAGATTCCTGAAATTTGGATTTCTACAATGGTTTTACAGGCATCGGTGGAGGAAGTTTCCTGTGGTCATGACTGGAAGATTTTGCCCTGTAGATAGCTTAAGCTGCAGCTGATGTCAGAGTCCTACCTTTCAAAGCTGGAGGACTCAGGACCCCCAACTAAGCAAAAGCAGCAGACATGATTGTCAAAAGTCTCAGGAGAACCACTTCATTCCTTTTCTCCTTTCCCTACAGCCGTCTTGAAGTCCAGGTGTGCAGGAAGATTCACGTTGCTACCAGCTTGAAGCAAGCTATGCTGAGAAACTGATCTAAGATTTGTTCAAGGAATTGTATTGGGAAACTCCTTCCTGATGGAAGAGGTTGGGTGCATGGAAGGAATGAATTGCCACATAGCCAACATAGACTTGTCAAACATTTTTCTGTCAACAGTTCTTCTAGAAATTGTCAGAAGAAGCGCCTCTTTCCTCAAAAAAAGTTAGCAGGATACCTCACAATTTCCAGAGCATGGCGCCATCTTTGGAGTGCTGTGTCTAGTAGAGATCTTATTTAGTCAGCTGATGACTCTGGGTAGCCATGGTGCCACCAGCAGCAAATGGCACTCCTTACTAGCTCTTCAAGAAGCAATGCGACAGCCATGACATTGATTAAAGATGCAGATATGGAAATGACAACTGCATAAAGTTCCAACAAAAGTCTTGGCTACATAGATTAGAGGGCATGATGTGAAGTGGCAATCTGTGCTCACACAGGTCCTCAATGGAGTGCAGTACGATGTTTAGCCATCTCTTGGGTATATTTACCATATACCCTCAAAGAAATTCTGGTTGATACCAAGCCTGGGCATTCCAGAGCACCATACCCACACAAGCATTGCTAGGGTCACTCCCTTGTATTGAAAAAGAAGCAGTAGCCTGAGTTCAGCCCACACTGATAAGTCACACTAGCTGTCTAAAGCTACATTGTTAAGGAATGCATGCTGGTTACTATGTATTGTAGTTTCACTCTTTCTCAAAAGATCAACTGTTAAAACTTATTCTACAAGTTTTTGTCTCCTAAGTGATTGTTATGGCTGGAATATCTTACACACACACACACACACACACACACACACACACACACTATTATTCTAGTCATCAGGGACAGAAAATTTTGCTGAAATAGCATTTCCTGTTATCACAAATTATTTGTGTTGAATACATATAAACAGCTAATTACGGGCCAATTTGATGAATTCTGCACCAGTGATATGTACAAATTGCCATGAGAGCTCAAAGGAAGAAGTAATCAGAGGGGCGCACCAATAACACGATTCCAAATAAAGGCAGGTGTTGAGTTGAACGCAGGGAGAAACTCTGGAGCCTCTGTCGTCCAGCAGCCTCGTCTGCTTCTTCATTTAAGCTCACATCAGCACCGTTGCTGCTGCCATGCTCACGGGGACTCACGTGGAACTCTGGGGTATTGGCAAGAGAAGAATCGGAGGGGAAGACATATTCCAGTAAAGCAGGTCTTCTGAAATGATTTATCCCCAAACCCAAACAGAGCTTGACATTTTCCTTCAAAGAATGCAGATGCAAAGCAGAACACAAGCACAATTACAGCAGCCAGTCCTTCACATCCTTTCCCCAACCTCGCTGACTCACAGACGTGTTGTCATCAAAGAACACTCACCTTGATTTCAAAAACTGCCGTCCAAAGGCTTACCAAACCATCTCCTCACCCGATACACACAACCTTAAAAAACCGTTTCGTTTGGGAAAAACAATTGTTTCTCACTTAGGTTTTCTTTCATGTAGCTACAGATGCTTTTTTTTTTTCTTAAAATATGTGTGTGTGGAGGGGGTCCTTATATCTGAATAAGTAAAGGTCAAAGGTCAACCTCTAGAGTCTGTCCTCAACTGCTTTTTGACATGTTCATAAGATAGGGCTTCTCATTAGCCTAGGATTTTGCCACATAGTGCAGGCTAGCTCATCCACAAACTTCCAGGGATTCACTGTCTCTATCTCCCATCTCACAGCACAATGTGGTGATTACAGGCAAGTACTGCTAAGCCAGGCTTTTTATGGGGGCTGGGTGGGAGGGTCTGAACTCAGCTCTTCATACTCACTAAGCAAGTGTTCTACCCACTGGAATATCCTGCCAGTTCTTGGCTGGGGTGTTTAAAATAACTGTCAGTAAGAAAGAGAGGGCTTTCCTCTGAAAGTAAGGCACTGTCTGCCTCCATGTTTCTGCTGCTGACCGGGTAAGCAATTTCAGAGTTTGTGTGTTGCTCTCTGCTGCTCACGCCTCGCCCACTTCATAACACTGCTTGGCAAAATATTCCTTTCCTGAAGCATCAAGCTGAAGAGGAGCCTGGTATCTAAGTCTAGCAAGAGTGAACTTCCTTTCTTTCTTCCATGTAGACTTCCCTATTGACAGCAGCTTAGGAGCAAGGGTCTGACGTCACTCATTTCCCACGGGGAACAAGGACATATCTGGGGAGTGTCAAAGGGAAAATCACTAGACAGAGTAACATCGAGGAGAAAGGAGTGGGCGGGGATGTGTCATCATAAGTACTAATCTAGAACTGCACATGGGTTTTGAACGGTGACAACACCTAATAGCTGAAGAAAACATTAAGAAAGTCGATGGACGAATCACGAGCTGCGGCACCCAACAGGTGACAATTATCTAAGAAACACTGTTTTTATCCTGTGTTGTCGCGTTATGTGATTGCTACAAAACAAGTCGTCAGAGAGTGAAAATCTGTCAAGAGAATGATTAATAGAAATACGTGAACATATCCTCATGCGGAGTAGCCTCCACGCAGAGCAACATCTGTGCTGGGCTGCCTCTCCCACCACAGTTACGGTCCATGTTTTCAATCAGTACCGAACAGCTCTCCCGCCATCCTGAAGCGACATCGGCCTTGGCTACAGCAGGAAGGAAAAAATAATAATAAATAAACAAAATAGAGCAAGCCATGAACAAAAACAAAAATGGAGGAAATCAAATTCCAGATTGATCTGGCAAAGGTGAAAAAAAAAATGGCTTAATGTTCTGTCCACCTCAACATACACTGTTCCTATCTATCTCCCTCTGACCATACTACACACAGCACTGTCTTAATTATGGGCATGATTTGCAGTAGTTTGGCCATGCTCCAGCACGAACAATCCTTTTCAAGCAAGTGGATCGGGCCAAAGAGAAAGTAACAGTTGGTGCTGGTGCATATACTGAGTAGAATCCTGTAAAAAATAATCAGAACATTATTTTCATTGGCTGGGGTTCTAAACCATGAGAAGGAGTAGGATGAGTGCTTTAAAGACATTGTCTCTACACAATTACACTAGTCTGTAAAACAAGAAACCCTCTCCTTAGAAGGACTGACAGTGAGAAGTTGTATTAGTAATTTTCCCCGATGCTATAATAAAACACCTGACAGAAGCAACTTACTTAGGAAGGAAGGGTTTATCTTGCTTGATGGGTGAAGTGATACAGTCCATCATGATAGGGAAGGTGGAGCATCAGTACATGAGTCAGATGGTTACACTTCACTGGTAGTCAGGAAACAGAGAAAGAGATTTTGATAACTTGTTTCCATTCTTCTTTCTTTTCATCCAGGTTGAGATCTCAGCCCACAATACAGTGCCAGTGCCAGTTCCATTCACCGCAGCTCTTCTTTGCTGGGTGAAACCTCTGCAGGCATGCCATCACAGGCTTTTACCTAGGGTTGTGTCCCTGAAGTAATTCCAAATCCAATAATATTACCAATGAAAAACTGACCACCACGGAAATAAAATGACTGGCTCCCGCTTACGTAACTGCCGCATTCTAGAGACTACTGTCAATCTAATATTTCCGATGCTCCTAAGTTTTCACAAAACTGCTGTGGATCCTGTAAACATTAATATTTTCAGGTTTTGTTTACTAAAGGTATGTGTTTGTACATGTATGTGTGTGTTTAATATTAGTTAATGTCTTTCCATTTTACAAATTCCATGGGAAGGCAAAGCATTTGCTAACCAAGGTAAGACTGAATAATGTCTTAGGGTTTTTATTGCTGTGAAGAGATATTATGATCATGGCAGCTCTTATAAAGGAAAACATTAATTGGGGATAGCTCAGAGGTTTAGTCCATTATCAACATGGTTGTGTGCAGAGATAGTACTATAGACGTTGCTGAGTGTTCTTTATCTTGGTCCCTTGGTCCACAGGCAGAGCGACTGTGTATCACTCTGGACATCGTTTGAGCATCTGAGACCTCTAAGCATACACCCACCATGACAAACTTACTCCAACAAAACCACACTTCCTAATAGTGCCACTCCCTATGGGCCAGGCATTCAAACACATGAGTCTGTGGGGGCTGCTTTTATTCAAACCACCCCAAATAGTTATGACTACATGTGTTTTGATAGGAATGTTGGGGACCAATCTTGTCCAGGAAGCAGATGGGTCTGATGCTATTTGCATCTCAACAACTCTACCTTATCCTCCAGAAATTTTAGCTACCATTGGCTTTTTTAGGCAATTTATATAGTGGAGAGTGGAGAGCACTGTCTTTTACCCACCAGGAATAACAACTACATTCAATTCATAATAAGGATTGAGAGGGGGAAATAGAGTTCTCCGAAGCAAGTATAGAATGCATACATTGTCCATTCATTAAGAGCTAGCGGCTCCTTTAGATACCAGATTATTTTTCCCAAGTGGCTGTTTCCTCATTTATGAATTGTAGATAATGATAATGTTCTTCATTGTAGAAACCAAATGAGATGGTGTTCAAAAAGCACTTAGAACACTGTCTTCCATCTAATGGCTTGTCCCTGTTATTTAATAGAATAAAAGGTAATCATTTTATAGCTTGTACCAGTTGGGATTCCCCGTTATGATAGCCCACAGCAGCCATGCCAGAACGTTTATGGTCTCTATATGGTTTTGACATGGATATAACCCAACATCTTCCCATCCTTTTAAAAAGGATTTCCCTTCTCAAATTCACCTCTAAAGTCATTTGCACCAACAGCCAGCATCAGTCTTAGACATCAAGGAGCTAAGGGACAGGGAGATGACCATGCCTTATTGCCCAGCTGGCTTTTCCTCAGCCACCTGCCCCAGAGGCATATGCCATGGACTGCCTCCATCTTACTGATCACATCTCAGTTATGTTAACATACGATGCCAAGTAAGAAAACTAAAAAGTATGTTGTTCTAGGAAAAGTATGTCCAGCTCAAAACATTAGAATTTATTTATATGGAGGATTGAGAGATAGGTGGATAGCAGGAAAGGCAAGTGGTATTCCTGCCATGCTGGGTAAGACTGACATCTTCCTGACCACAGTCTGTCAGGGCCAAGAGAATCCAAGTGACCTTTTATTCTAATCATTTTTTTTTTAAAGAGAATTAAACAGTCACCCAGAGAAGAAGCTGGAGACGTACGTGTGCACAGGGTCACATGAGTCAACAGCAGTGTGTGCGAATACATCAGACTGACTGCAACTCTTCTGATGTACTTCCTGTCATTTTGACTGCCTTTTAAATAAGTGATACTTTCAAAAATTCCCTTTCAGGGGTAAGAACTAAGTGTTTCTTATAAGACCTTTGCTTCCTGTTTTTCACACAGTAGTTATCAGTTTATCCAATCAGCTTATCCACAGTCATCCAGCATCGAATGCATATGGCTTCCTAGTCATTAGCAGCCATGGTACCAGAGCCGGGGCAGGCAGTTCTCTCTGTGCTCTGTGGGAACTATTTCCTATCCCCTTTATTTTCTTAGTACCCCACCAAGTCCTTATGTTCTTTCAGCTTAAAATTTATCCTATGTAGAGAGAGTTTTCCTTTCCTGAGTCTAACCACAAATGCATTACAGTCTTTAATATGTAAGCTTATGTGTTTATTAAAAGAAATCTAGTTCATATGATTTTATCTCATTTAAATCCTACTCTTCCAAATACTGAAGTATAATTTACTGTCTGTGCGCTCCTTAGGAGCTTTTAAAATAGGATTATAAAGAGTCTTTCATTCCCAGAATTAGGAAAATCTATGAAGTGTAAGACTTCCTGATTTGTAGACAGAGCATTAAGGGGTTAGTGCCGTAAGTCTAAGCCAGTGAGTCTGAAATGAATCCTGAATTCAGTGAATCCTGTAGCTTCCAACTAAAGGTGTTTGATTTAAGATGGTGAAGACAAAGCAAATAAACATGTAAGATAAGAAAGGAGTCATATCGTTCAGATGGGATGAACCTGTTTGAAGAAAAACTAAAAGGCATGCAGTCAGATTAATTCACCACACCTGCGAGGCACAGACTCTAAAATGAAGCTAATCTCCACATTTCTTTGAAAAGTATGTAATAAAGAATTCTAAGTTTTAACATGTCTTACCATCATATATATATATATATATATATATATATATACACACATATATATATACACACATACATCATATACATATACATATACATCATATACATATATATCATATACACATACACATACACATACACATACACATATACATCATATACATATACATCATATACATCATATACATATACATCATATACATCATATACATATACATATACGTATACATCATCTACATCTACATCTACATCTACATCATCTACATCTACATCTACATCTACATCTACATCTACATCTACATCTACATCTACATCTACATCTACATCTACATCTACATCTACATCTACATCTACATCTACATATACATATACATATACATATACATATACATATACATGGAGAGAGAGAGTGAGAGAGAGAGACTCTAAGTTGATGACTGTGGAAAAAGAGGGGGTTATCACTAAAATCTAGAAAAGATCTTGATGACTTGTTTGTATATACATCTAAAAGTTCTAGAAGCCTGTATACTGATATTTACATCAAATATTGAGCGATGAATCTATGAAGTCCATTTTTCTCTTTTGTACATGTAAACTAAATATATAATATTTTTCTAAAACAGAAAGACATAAAATTTATATTTTTATTTCTAACAATGCCTGTATGATGAACTAGCTTTCAGAGAAACAAAACAGTCTAATTTCTAACTGTATGTCTTTATAAGTGAACCAAGCCTATCCAATGTTAATTTTATGTTGCATAGATAAAATAGTTTATACTTGGAGAAGTTATGGCTCCATTTATCCAATAAAACAATTGACCTTCTAAGGCAGGAGAACTTTTATGTTTCTACTTAAACAGAATTTCAAAGAAAGAACATTTTTTTCCAAGAATTCCACATGTTCCACTACTTTTGCTATAAAATGCTGCAGAGTCAATAAAAAGAAAGAAAAGCGGTATGTCTATATGAATTTGTTAGCATCTCAAATGAATTCACATTTTGTGATATTGTGAAAAGAAGAATTCCAAACCTTCAAGGATCCGCGTTCTATGAACTGGAGAAAAAAGTCGTATTAGGTGCATGCCATAGCATTTTTTTAAATCTACAAACACGATGATTTCATGACGTATCAGTTAACCATTACTGAGGATTCCAAACCCTCAAACATCTGAGATCCATGCGCTGGGCACATTTTCTGATGTGCTGGACATCCCTCAGTCTACCACCTGGCTTCTCTGAACCCTTTAGCTCATACAAAAGACCATCCTCCAGAAGCCAGTCATGTCTTCATCCCCTGTCTCACAAGCTTCCTCTCACCTGACCACCTCTCCCAAAGAGCCAGGAGATAGTGACAGGAGCTGAAAACCCAGCCAAAGCCAGAGAGCAGGGTAGTGTCTTAAGTTGAACAGATCAAAGAGAATGTTCATCTTGTGCTTCAAAGTCATGATCCAAGATGCTTCCCTAGAACTTGCACGCTTGAGCCCCTTTAGTCAGATTAAGCCTGGTAACTACAGCAGGCAACTCTTTTTTATATTTTCACACATCTGCATGTCGTATTATGTAGGTGGAAGGAATCTACATTGCTCGTGGTTATGTGTCAGCATTTATTTCGGGATTCCATGCATTTCTCATCAACACCATCAAGCCAATACCAGATCCCTATGCAATTCCATATCCATTGGGTTAAGAATCTTCTTGGAAGATAATTCAGGCTCGTTGGGTTTAAACACTTGGTCTCCACTAAGTGGAGTGAAAGGCAAAGAGACAAGCAGTAAATGAATTTGGATCCAAAAGTAGAGGTTCTACGCTTGAAATGTAAGCTCCTTGTTGTAAAGACCAACTTATTTAAAGTCATAAGCCCCCACAAAAGATGTAAGGGTTAATGACTCAAATATGGGTGCTACTGAATCTACTCGTGACCATCCAGTTTTGCACTGAGAAGCTGCTTTGTGATCAGCGTTTTCTTGCCAGTCTTGGCTTTTGGGGAAACAAATAAACAAAAAAGCCAAAGGCTGTCATGCAAGATAAGTCAAGCATAGGTCTCTAAAGGTCAAATGTTAGCCTTTCTTGTCTCCTTACTGCCTCATCTAGCGTAGCAGGACCTGGAAACCCAACTGCATACAGAGAAGCTGGGATGGAGTGGGCTGTGCTTGCTCTGATGGAGTGTCACAAATTACACACCTAGTTCATTATGTAGCACAGGAAGGAAAGGCTAGTTGATCTCACTAGGAGGACTGGAGGGGAGTTGTCGCAAGTTGCAGTCATCTAGGAAGAACAGGCAGTTGTCTTGTTTTGTCTTGTTTTGTTTTGTTTTGTTTTGTTTTGTTTTGTTTTGTTTTGTTTTGACACAAACCAGAGAAAAGCTTTGCTCATAACTTGAGCCTTTCCCAGGAAAGCTTGGCGAATTCCCAGTAGTCTTTGTCAATAGTTGGGCTCCCATTGCAACCCAAACTTTACTTCTTATCTGTAAAATGGGTCTGAAGAACTCATTCGAAAATAATATTCTCATCCTCCTCTAGGAAAGTTCCGGGATTTATCATCCTGGATATCTATGTCCTATAACGAAATGATTTCCAGAATTTCTGAAATTTGGCAATATTTCACTTAAGAATATAGTTTGTGTTCTTGGGTTACCTATGGACTACCTTTCCTATAACTGCTATCAGAGAGCATAGGGAGTCTGGGTGTCAAGAAGCAACCCGAGAAGTTCTTCCCAAATGTGGGCCAGGGACAGCTGTACTCAGAGAGGGACGCCATGTCTGACTCTTACAGAGAGAATCCATGTTCCCTGCCTTTCCAGCTTCTAGTGCCCACCTTCACTCAAAGACAGAGGAGTATCACATTCCCCTGTCATCGCATTGCCGTTGAATTCTGTAATCAAGTATCTTCACTCTGTTTCCTGTGGATCCCTGTAATTAGATTTAGGGGCCATTTAGGACATTAGGGTGCTGTTGTTTGGGTCTTCAATTTTGTTATTGGCTCGTGCCTGCAGATTTGTTTGTGAACTTGTCCTGTTATTACAAGGTGTAAAACCTTTGGTGGGCAGAGCCGGACAAAGGACATAGCATGTTGGGAGTATTCAATGAAAGAGGAATTGGGGAGTCTGGCTCTTCCTCTCTTTTGGTTTCCCAACCAGTGAGCAGTTCCTTCACAATGTGCTTCTCCGTGTGATGTACTTACTGTCTTGGCACAGCAGACAGGCAACAAGCTGGCCACCTACAGAATGAAGCCACTGAAATCATGCATTAAAATGAAATTTTCTTCCTTGATAAGTTGAAGTTTTCACAGGAATTTTGTCACATTAAAAAAAAAAAACTGTCACATACCAAATGATCTCGCCATACTGAGATCCCTAATTTTAAGACTCCTGTAAATCCCTTTTGCCATGCAAAGAAACATTCACAAATTCCTAGGATGGTAGTGCAGACATCTCTGGGGAGGCCATTATTCAGCCTAGCACAGCCATAAAATAATTATGCCTTTGGTGAAAACATTGCATATTCTAGTAGAGATTCCACATTCCTCAAGTTTACACAGTTTGATTCTCAAACTGCAAAAGAGACTAGTTATTATTGCTGTGGATAGAATATAGGCAAATCTGATCATTCACACATAAGTTTCCATGTGAATCACAGTATCTGTGTAGCTTATTTCTACGGTGCAACGTAATTTTAACCCTTTAAAGTATTGCAGAGTAACCAATGAACCCTCTCTGTCCACGTTTTACTGTTGTGTCATGAAAGGTGGGATCTGTCCCCCTGTAACTACAGCAGATTAGTCCTAAATTATTAAAATCCACATGAACCCATGCCCATTGACTTGGGTTATGCAAAAATCTATAATTCATAAGGCATCTGCTTCTGTAGTGGAAGATGACTGCAGTCATTAGACACGCAAAGCCCAATCGACGCTGAAATGCAACCAGGGATGGGGACCACACCACCCAAGTCAGGTTTGTTGATTAAAATTGAAGGAGAAAAGGATGAAAACTCAGAGGATGTTAACACATTTTTATCAATGGAGACTGTAATTCAATAGCATAGACCCTACCTAATCACCATTTATATAATTGGCAGGTGTTTTAATTGAATTCTAAAAAGCAAAGTATAGTAGTATTTTAAAAATTGATAAAGGCCTTACAAATACCATACCTTTTAAAGCCAAACTAACTATAACTATTATTTGTAGATAGATAGATAGATAGATAGATAGATAGATAGATAGATAAAATTAGATAAACAAATTACAAGAGTGTAATGTAATAAACACATGCACATATATATACTAATACATATATACTAATATATATATACTAATACATATATATATATACTAATTATAAATATTTTATCTAAAGTTTTATATTTTCTCAAAATGTTAAGTATGTGTATGTATGTAGGTACACATGTTCACATGTGTGCTAGCAGATAAAAAGGCTGTTGATTATCTATTTACAAATAATACATTATGAATACTTTAAAAGAGACAGGACTGTTAAAATATTATTTTCACATACATACAGTCTTATCTCTAATCATGTTTTAATAACTGGCTAGGTAATGTTGATATTTAATAATGATGCAATCAATCCAAAGCAGACTTAGAGAAAATGTTAACATTTTTTCAAGCCTGATAGAAGTATGCCAAGAGATAGAAGCAAATTTAAAGAAATATTATTGTGTGGTATAGTGGCACACACCTTTAACACCAGCACTTGGAGTCAGAGGCAGGTAGATTTGTGAGTTTGAGGCCATCCTGGTCTATATAGTTAATTCCAGTCCATGCAGGGAATCCTGATGAGACCCTATCTGAAAAGAATATTTGTAACAGAATGAAAGGGTTTTTCCCTTTTAGTCTTAGAAAGAAAATCCTAATCTACAAAGTGACTTGAAAGAAATGGCATTTGTACAAGAGTCTCCTCCAGCATTTAAATTATCTCTTTAGATTAATTATCTCTCATCTATGTGAAATCTACTTCTAGGAACCTGACATAATTTAACCATATTAGACTTTGCTAAAATGTCTTATAAGAAAAAGTATTTACTGTGATTCATGTTCTTGAATATTCATCAAAGAATCACCTTAAAAGAAAAAGAGAAACGACCTAAATATTGTAGAGATCAATAAATAATGATGCTTACATACAATTTATACTTACATTTAATATATAGTTATATGTTTATGATCATTTATATTTAATATAAATGATATAAAATAATATATAACAATGCACACTAATTTTAGGCTTATAGAAATAAACATGCTTAATTAAGTTTATAAATGTAATAAATATGTAAGATGTACATGCATATATTTTACCTAGAAGTATTTGTACCAAAACAGTATTTTTCGAAACTGAAAATAGTTTTTTAATTTTATCTTCACCTTTTCTTTTTATCTTTCTAGTTTTTTTGCAACAAATATTTGTGAATTTCGCAAACATAAAAACTTCTCTTAAATTGGAATAAAGGCCATACTAAATAAATAAATAAACGTTAAATATTCTAAAAACTAATTTCACCTCACCATGATAAATTCTCTGGTAGTCAATGCTTTTACAGCAGACTGGACTCTGTAGATTGCACAAGGTCATTACCCACATGCCATTCATCAAAACGAATGTTTAAAATATCTTTCTATTGAATATGGCCTCAAAGGAATCTGGCAAAATGCCAGCTTGAATGCATTATTAACTATATTCAGGGGAAAACTCTTTTGATTTTTTGTAGGCCAACTTCTGAAGACAATGAAAATGGATAGCACAGCATTCTGAAGTAATTTATAACCAGTTTGCTTCAAGTCAATGGTAACTTGATGGGCCTTTACATAAACCACGCCAAGACAATCACTCTCGAGGGGCTACATCCTTTGAATTTGACTCATGGGAGGAACATTGTCTAAATATTTTCAATTCATATGACCACTTTATTTGTTTAGATAAGCGATCTCTCAACCCCTGAGGAAAGTTCTGGTCGTCTAGGGCACTCATGGACCACAAGGGTTTTTATCACCTGTTTAGATGGTTGAACTAATTAGAAAAAGAATCACTGTATTAGCTTCAGGCTGGTGGTACCTGGAGAAAAGTAAACTGTAACTACACATTGGGCAGGAGAGAATTCGTCGTCGATTTATTAGGCACACTCCCTCCCCTAGATGAACTCACATGTAAATATTTATGTTAGGCCCAGGGGGAACTTCCATGCAACAGATGGCTCTTAGGAAGGGTAAAGAGTTAGAAGCTCCTTGGAGAGCCATGAAGATCCAAAGCTAATTTAATGGAACACCAGGGAACAAGGCCAGCCATTGACTGGGAAGCGAAACTGAACATTCTGATGGAATTTTCAGAAACTTAAATATTATCGCATGTTGTCCATGGAGATATAAAGTAAACTTTTGTATCTTTGATTTCTTTTTTTTCTTGGCCTTTCAAGATTTTTTTTTTCTGGTTTTCAACTAATTTTATCAGTGCTCCAGGAATCGCAGTATTTTAGGAACTGATGTACCCACCTAATCTTATTTTATTGCAAAATATTCCCTTATGGTGAAGGTATTCCTGTTGAATTCTTTATTAAAATGTGAATTATATTTTAGGACGGTTCAATAATTTCATGAATAGAGTCTAAAATGCACCTGAGATTATTGCATACCAAGGATGGGAGTTGCCACAGACTCACCAGTAGATAGAATACACGTGCTGTTCAAATGAAAGGTCTCTGGAAGCCACAGAACCTTATTAGATTGTGTTTTCATTTTATAGAAGAATATTGCGAGCTTCTAAATTGGGTATAAAATGACAAATTGTTCCATGACTACTTTTATCTACAAACCAGGGGAGTTGAACAAAATTATTTCTAAGTTCCCTTCCATTTTTAAAATGCTCTGATTCTACCCTTCTCTGCACAACATGACATTAATGGCCACCCTAAGCTGTAGCCATATTTCCAGAATGCTTTTTAAATGACCATCGATTGTCAAGTATTATTTTTCATGTCACTGAATCAGAAAAAAAAAAAAGCATTGTTGTTTATAGTAAAGTGAGTTTTATGGGGCACCAGCTAAAGGAACATTCTTCTCTGTTTCAGAGTTAGAGTTTTATTTAATAACATTTCTAATAGGGGTTCAATACTTTGGGCAAACCATACCATATTCTTGCAAGCAGAAGGGATTGATTAAGGTAGTGATAATCAATTTTCTCCTGCTGACTCTCAGAAAGTAAAATGCATCTCAAAATATTCCGAAGTGTTTCTCTTTCCTGGGCCAAGATGGGGCATGGATGCCTTCCAAAGGTACCGGATGAACAATTCTGCCCTCCTATATAAGGCATCTAAATGTTCTAAACTGTTGTCTTGGGAAAGTAAGGGATCTTCCAGGGAGCAAAAGAGAGTAACTTATTTATTTATTTTTTTTTTTATGAATGCAAAATGGAAAGGAGTTGGAATTATGGGTCAGCAGTTAAGAGTGCTTGCTGCTATTCCAGAGGACCAGAGTTTAATTCCCAGTGCCCACATTAGCTAGTTCATAACCACCTGTAACGCCAACTCTAGGCAGTCCAACAACGCCGCCTTCTGGCCCCCAGGGGCACCCATAAAGACACAGAAACACACACACACACACACACACACACACACACACACACACACACACA
>JANHMN010000131.1:0-34199 GCA_030674055.1 Rhabdomys pumilio | reverse complement strand
GAAGGAGGACACACACACACACACACACACACACACACACACACACACAAACAAACACGAGTTGGGTATGTCATTATTTCAGTGAGATCCTGGAGGCACGGTGTGACCAGCTGCCTCAACCTCCTGTTACCATGACTCCCCCGTCCTTCTGGGATTGTCAGTCAAAATAAGCTTTTGTTTCTTAGATTTCATTTGTCAAGGTGTTTCATCACAGCAAAGGAAAAGAATCTAGGACACTGTGAAGAGCCATTCTCCACAGTGAATGCCATCCCCCATTCTATCTCGGTTATTTCCTCTCCGTCTTATGAGTCTCTACCCTTACTTACACTGAAAGAATACAACACTTCTATACATTAAATAACTGGAAAGCAAAGAAGCATTCAGTAAGTGATCAATGCAATATAACTAAAGGCTGATCCATATGCTAAATCTTGTATGCACTCCAACAGGATCCCAAAAGTAATGTATTAAATATAAGTGGATAACTACATAACTCATTATTCATCTGTTCAAGTTTTTTTTTATTGAGGTGGTGCACACTTATTTCTCCCTTTGACATATAAAATACTACTACTTTAGAAACAAAATTTGTTACTTTCCAATTTAAGTAATCCAAGTTCTAGAAATTTTTCACATTTTAATTCCCCCTCTCAAGATGCAAAATTCTTTTCTATTAAGCCTCATGAGAAACACAATAACTTTGATTTTGAGAAAATCCTAAAAGTAGCATTATTCCGTTACTTGTGAGGCACGCTTCTGTAAGGCTCACTTAAGATATCAGCTGACTGATTGAGATGAACGGAGAATGACAAGGGAGTGCGTAGATCTGTGGCTCTTATTCCACTGAGTACGGTCTCCCAGAAGGCCAGATTATCAGAGCACAGGCTGTGGGATTCTGCTTTGAAGGTTGAATCTTCACAGTGCAAAGAAACAAACACCAAAGAAATAAAAAGGAAAGCTGATCCGGGCCAATACAGAAGAAACCTGAAGATTACTGTGGCTTTTCCTGAAAACCTCACTTCTCTACTGCGCCATTTGCCAAATACTGTAACTTTTTTAAATGAGGCTTTTTATAAGAGCACTTCAGGGTCACAATTTTCTCTGAAAAAAAAATGTCTGTTTCTAACCGATTATCCCTTGGGTTTCTCATGAATCTGGACAGAAAATATTTATATTCTCTTAAACATACTCAGCAACATCTGGCGGACTTTCTTTCCTAGCTACTGGCCAAAATGTTGACAAAATCAACTCGAGAAAGGAAGGTACTTTGGTTCACAGTCTGAGGGTATCTTCTATCCATGGGCTCCGTTACCAGCTCATCACGACAGGGAAGGCAAGGAGCAGAAGCTTAAGGTGGCCCACAGTCAGCAAGCAGAGAAGGAGAAACATTGCCACTCAGGCTATGTTCTCTATTTTACTCAGTCTGGGATTCCACCCCAGGAAATGGTGCTAGCCACATTCAGGGTGAGTCTTTGCTGTTCTGCTAACATTTCTGGAAACACCTAGAGGCATGTTATGATGAACCTAAATGTCCTCAAGTTGATAATAAAGAGTGGCTATCGATCATCCTCGCTGTTGTGGGGATTAGTCTTGTTTTGTTTAGTTTTGTTTTGTTTAGTTTAGTTTTGTTTTGTCACTCTGCAACCTAGACTGATCTTGAACTTACAACCCTCCTCCTCAGCTCTTCGCACCTGCTGGGATTACAGGTGTGCACCCCCATGCCCAGCTCGTCCTTTTTGTTTTTAAACATGATTTTAGTGTGTTATATTGCTTTCATTTGTTTTGATGTTTGTTTAGTTGATATATGAAACAATATTTTCATGTTCAAGTCGCAGTGTAGATCTGGTTGCTCTGAAAGTCTCCAGATTGGAGGCTGGATGTGGTATCACCTTCTGAGATCACAGTGAAGGACAGATCATAGGAGTTAATGACCTGTTAGGCTGTGGAAGTAATCATCAATGTTGGGGTTTGAATGAGCAGAGTTTGAGGGATCATGTTCCCAAAATTTGCTCACAGATAACTCAAAATTCGATTCCCAATAATCATTATCCAACCACATTTTGATTCTCTAAACATGTTATTTTAAATAAAACTTAAAAGAGTATATGGAAAATAAGCATAACATGAAAAAGAAGATTATTAAAGACTATACAAAGGCAGTCACATACGAAGGTACCTTTCCCATTATTCGTTGGCAATTTCATATGTGTATATACTGAGTTTGGGGCATTTTCCCATGCCTTCCCTCATTCCCTCTCATGCCCTCCTCACCCCACCCCCATGAAGGGATCCTCCCCAATAATCACCATGCTAGTTTGCTGTTTTCTTTCCCACTGAGTTTAAGGTTTCCAGCATAAGCATGAATAAGGGTTTCTTTACTGAAATAGTATCAGTTTATCAGTGACTACATCTTTAAGAAAATTGGCAGGTCTTTTCCAGGTATCCTTTACCTGGTGAGGAGTGGAAACCCGTGAGCCCCGCCATCATCCATGATGAAATAGTAACAGGTCCAGTCCTATGAGGGTGTGTGTAGGTAACCGGCATGCAGTTTGTTCATGCAATAACTGTATCACAGCCAGAAGACGCATGCTTCCCTCACGATCCCTGGCCCTTACGTTCTTTTGCCCCCTCTTCTACAAGCCTTGAGAAAGATGACATAAATGTTCCTTGTAGAACTGAGTACTCCACAGCCTGTGGGTCTCTGACCTTTGAGCACCTGTCAACCTCTGTATCAACTTCTGCAGGTTGCAAACAGAAACTTGCCTACTGAGGGCAGAAGGTGTGGTGTTTACTATCCATTGTCTCTGTTGTGTTCCTTAGGACCCTGTCAGATAACCATTCTGAGTTTCCAATAAGACCACCTGTCCCCTGCTTAGAGACAGGAGAGGCTGATGAAAGAGAACTGGTCTTTTGATGCTACTGTGTGGGACTAGTATCACTTTGCAGAATTCTTGAGCTTTTGTCCCAGATTAGAGGTGTTACTTTGAGCCTTGAACTTAAAAATCTAGATAACACTGTATCTTATTCGACTTGTCTGTATTGTATCTTTCATACACCATACCACCCCACTGCTCAGTTCTATCATAACTGGAAAAGTTTCGAACCTTCAGAAAAATTATAAAATTATAAATTAAATTAAAAATTATATTTTTTATAATTATAAAAATTAAAAATTATAAAAATTAAAAATTATAAAAATTATAAAAAGTACACACACACACATGAATTGTTGAGTTATTTGAAAGCAAATTGCAAGACTATGACTATATCCATTTATATTTAGAAAATGCCTCATCAAGAGGGGGCTATCTAATCAGTGGGGCGGCTCTACCTAGCTCCGGCCACCATGTTCCACACTAGAAGTAACCAGAGACCAAGCATGCCACAACTAGACCCACAAGATGCCAGAGTAGGGGATGGCTCTACCAATCCACCACGATGCATCCACAAAGTTCGGCTGAACCCCAGACAATATCTGCCACCCTCACAGTATCTGGTAGAATGAAGACACTTAATGCTTAAAAATTATCCAATGGATTTATATATTTGGAAATGCTCAAATAACAAGATGCCCACACAATTAAAATTGCTAGCTAATATCTAACCTTTTGATGAAAGTTGCTACCCAGGACTGCTTTTGGCCCATCCATCTTCCTCCATGATCGATAGCTTCCTTCTTCTCCTCCCCTTTCTCTTTTTCTCCCCTCTCCTTCCTCTCTTCTTCTCCCAGCTCCACCTCCTCTTCTACTGCCTAATCACAGAGCTCCACTGGGTATACAATGTAGCAGAATAAATATCCTGCTACACATGGCACCCAGACTTCTAACTTCTGCCTATCTCCTAACAATAAAGTTAGCCTAAATGACCACCAAACAATGATTGCATTCAGTAAATGTCCCATATCACAATGCTGCCCGCCCAGCTGTGTTCCTTCCGGGAGAATTTCCCCTGACTCAGCATCACACCCAGAGATCTGTACCGTGCACATTTCCATTACTACAGTGGAGTAACTTCGATTAGGTGGATTTATTTTTAGTCAGTCTTCCCTGTTTCTAGGCTAAGTTATAAACACTTGATAACACATGTTGTCTTAGCTAGCTAGGTAATTAAGATTAGGGCTTTTTTGCTAAAAGCACAATCTTGCCACATCAAAGGGTCTCAATAACTACTTATTGAAAGACTAGTTGGAGTTTACTAGGGAGTAATTAACAAGTACAAAGCATGAATTTGGACAGAATAGTATTTATATTTTCTAAAGGAACCTCAGAAACACTGCTTTCTTTAAATTTGTACTGGTTGGATGAGGCAGGATTACACCCACACATGATGGGGACCAGGTACCCTATTCTGAGCCTAATGCCCTATGATGCCCCAAATTGACTATGCATTCTCCTAATCTCCTTCTCCACTCTAAACACATAAAGTACAGTTGCTTTGCCAGCATTTTTACTTTGGGGGAACTTGAGCAATGAAAAGAACAAGCTAAGATAAAACCTTGTCTATTCTTTTCCTGGTTTGAACCATTTGCATCCAGAAAGCACCAGGGTACATAAGTCTAACCTTTCCTAATTGAGATCCTTCCGAAATGCCTCAAACAGCAAGTTATTTTCCTTCCTCACGAACATCGTGCAGTGTTTAACTGGACTGTCAGAACACGAATATCATAATCAATTTAACAATTAGCATTTTTGCAGACAATAGACACATTATTGGTTGGAACAGTAGCCAACCCTTTAGACAGAGAGCCATTGAGCTACTCCTGAGAGGCTTTCTTAGTAAATTTTTCTATGTAGGCTTAATAAACAATGATAACCAGTAAGATAAAAAGTTTTAAAAATGTATTTTCAATACTGTGAGTTCCCATATCATTTCCAAAACAATCCAAACAGAAAACAATATGGATTTTAAAGATAAACTCTCTTCAGTGATGTTCACTGGTATAGTTATAGATTCTCTATTAATATAACTTTTATATAATATAATAATTGTTATAACTAATTTATAATAATTAATTATAGAAAACAATACAAATATCATTTTACTAACTTAAAAAAAGCAACCTATACCTGTAAGAACTCAATGCATGTCGTATTTAATAATTTTACATCAATAAAATTGTGCATTTCATCCATAAATTAATTTTTCCCTGTGGTGGGAAAGGGAAAACAGAGTTTCTTTGAGACTTAAAAATCAAAGTGACAAGCCCGCTTTATTCCTAGTCATTAGGCAGATAAAGTGTTTAGGAAACTGCTCAGTCAAATAAGGCTTTTCCTTTCCCTGATAAAAATTTACAGCTATCAATAAAAAGGGGCATATGTCACCTGGTCTATAAAAGAATCAAATAAGGGAGAAAATATGGGTTGGGGCCAGGGAGTAACACTTGATTAAGAGGCTAATCTAATTGTCACCATCAGAGAGGCAGCCTGGAATACTAAACTGCTGGTGTGCAGGGGAGGTGAAGCCGTCTTTGTTTTGTTGTCTGTGCCCGTTTGTGTTACTGCAACTTGGACAATTACACCCATTGCAGGCAGAGCAGGCTTTGCTTCCACACCCTGGTTCTTCACTTCCCTTGAATGTGGGAAATGCTTAGGAAATACTTGTCAATTGGAAGGAGAAACAGGAGGAGGGCAGAGAGAAGAAAGAGAAGAGGAAGTGAATAAGGTAGGTACTTGCTAGACCAAGGAACCTCCTGAACAAAGCCACAAGTCTCCTATCTCCTGCAGTCTCTTAAGTTTCTTCAAAATCTTGGGTCGTATTATTTGTGTGTGTGTGTGATTTTTTTTTTATTTTACCCTCCTTTATTCCCTGCCCTCACACCACAGGTAATTTATCATGAAGCACAGACACCAGAAAGCTGCATGATTGTTTTCTGCCCTTGTCTAACCATGAAGTATAATTAATATTTGGATTGTGAGCTGAAATTGTAGCCCTGGATATCAAAGGGATCTTAAGGGTGTTTATTATAATTCCCTCAGTGTGAGATGGACAGATAGATACACTGTGGTTTGTAGCCTTAAAAAGGTTCAGCCATCCAGTTTAGTGACGCGGGACCCTAGCACTTCAGAGCAGAGACAGGGAAAGTTGGGTTCGAATCAAATTCTATCTCAAGAAATAAACAAAACCAAACAAAGAGACAATGGTCAGCTCACAGCACAAAACAAACAAAAAACAATGAAGCAGGGATTTTTCACATCTCCTGTTTCCTTCTTTTCCCTTTTGAAACAATTGCAAAATTTCAAAACTGCCTTGTTATTCAATGCTTCATTACCTGTTTAAATATTTCAGAGTGCATTTTTTTCCTTCAAGGCATCACACACACACACACAGAGAAACGCACCTCTAATACACACATTCACACAGCCCTCTAACACAAACACATTCACATACATACATGTAACCCTGTAATACATACACACCCTTCCACTCAGGTTTCACCATGAACATGCATTTGAGCTAAAGAGTGTGAGTAAGCCAATAACCTATGGCTCTCTGGACCAGCATCCACCTTTGCCTTGGTTTGTTTCATCTTTTAAGGTTTGAATATTCCAGGCCAGTTACTCAGAACATCCTCCACGATGCCTTGTGATTTCATTTACATCAAGTGTGTCCTGCAGAAACACCGCTGGCACCTTGGCACACATTGTTCACTATTGAGTTGATGCATTCACAATTTTCATGTTCAGTTCTTGATCAATGTAACCATGAGCTTTTCCACCCACACCTGAGTTCCTGAAATAATGACTCTGAGACTGATTTAGGAATAAATGCTTAATCTAAAGGCTTTGATTTGTTCCTGCTAGCTGGTAACTTATAAGAAAAAGGCTTACTACCCTTGTGTTGTTAAAATTGTCCGTTGGCTAACTCATGTTAGACCCTTTGAAATATTCCCTATCATTTATTAAGTATCTCTGTTTACTTTTCTCCATCAGAAGATGCCTAATGTTTATTTAAGAACAACCTGTCTCTTCCCTACACGCTATAAGTTCTCTTGCTGCAGTATGGATTTTAGGTCAAGACTCATGATTGGACTACAGTATGGACTTTGGATGTCTATATCTGAATGTTGATGGAATCCCTGGTGCTGGGTGTCACTGCTCACAATCCCTCCCACCTGGTAGAAGTGGTGCCTGTCTCTCTGTCTCTACAGGCTCATGCAACAGGCATGTGGTACACATGTATCATTAGCAATATTTATCTTATCTCATACATATTAAGCCATCTAGAAGATATACTGAAAACTTTGTGTTTAAACCAGTTTCTATCCTTCTGATCAAACACCGGGGTCCATTGCCATCTTCTCCTTTCCCCTCTTCCCAACAGTGAGTAGCACAGCTCTATTTATCATCGCTTTACATTTTTATTTACTCCGCTCGCAGGATGTAACCAAATCCCCGACCCAAGTGCCAGCACCTAAGTACACGGGGATATTCTGCTTACCATGCCCATCACTCAGCTACTCCCTCAGGCTTGGCTTCTTTGGTCTTTTATTTGTCTGCCTTTGCTTTTGGCACCCAAACCTATTTTCTTGTCCCCACCCCATGGTGGATCTCACAGCAGCATCCTGGAACAGCAGCACACTGGCAGTTATCCTATCTCGGTACACAGGCTCTTGCTGCCTGTCTACATTCTTCAGGCAATCAAAATCTTAGTCTGTTAAGGAATCTTAATCCAGCAACATCGCTGCTTTGGCAAGTGATCACTCCAAAGACCTTCTAAGTCTATGTGACCAGGCTGGAACACAGACATGCCTTTAGTACAGACCTTTTATCCCTAACAATAAAGGTAAGGTTAATTTGTAGAAGGAAGCAGCCATCTTTGAAAGTGACTGTCTAATTGAGGGGCAGACAAAGTGATAAATCAGAGAAAGATTTGACAGAATGAATTGAGATAGAGTAAGCTGGCTCTCACAAGAACAGACAGGAAAGAGAGGCAACATAACAACAATGCAGGGAGAGAAAGTGTCTGTGTGTGTGTGTGTGTGTGTGTGTGTGTGTGTGTGTGTGTGTGTGTGGCAGTTTTACTAGGACAATTTTGCCAAAACAGGTTTCACAGAGAAGTAGCTATACAATGGTGAAAACAGACTGAATCTGAGAATGAGAAGGAGCTAGAAGATTAGAACATATTGCCAAAGTTAGCAAGAGGCCAAGCAGAGCAATTCAGTGAAAAGTTGAGAGAAGCCATATTGAATCAATCTTCTTGGACTATCAGTTTATGCAGAGACTAGAAGCTTCCAGGTCTAGACCTAGAGATAGTTAGAACAGAGAAATTATACTCTGGTCTCAGCCCAAGTCATGCATTTGCACGATATCTCTATATTTTTCAATGAAAAATCCATACTGAATAATGTTTTTTTTTTAACTAAATCATTGCAATAGGCAATGATGGCATGACTATGGCTGAAATCTATGCCCTCAAATTGACAATAAAATGTCTATTTTTTTTGTAAATGATTTGATTTGTAACAGCTTGGTTATGGCTCTCATCTCATCTCATCATCTCAGGACTTAAAAGTGACATTTACATCAGTCTTCCAAGGAGGTTCTCCCAATCATCAGTAATGTTTGTTCCAAGCCTACTCATCCTGGACCAGCTTCAACACCCATACAGTCTGCTGGAAGGCCATCTCACTTTGTTCAAACATGACATCATACTCTGCCACTGCCTTTCCAACTATGAAGAGCATCTTGCTAGGACCATACCATAGTGTTCAGACTAAAGAAGGGGTGAAGAAAAAGAACAAAGTTTGAATTTACAGGAAGATTCACTGTTCTACCAAGTTAGTGGTTTGTTTTTTTTTTTTCCATCTCTGTATTAATCACACATTATTAGTACATGTCTTCAAAATGTGCACAAAAGGCCAGAGAGGTGGCTCAGTGGTTAAGAGAGCTTGTTGCTCTTGCAGAGGACTGTAGTTCAGTTTGCAGTACAACCACTAAAAACTCAAGCTCCAAGGAATCCAAAGCCCTCTTCTAGCATTTGTGGGTACAAGCACTCATATATGCACATGTAGACACGTGCCCCCCCCACACATGCATGCATGCATGCACACATGAACATGCACCACGAATAAATAAAGATAAAATCTTTAAAATAATATTTAAGACAAACCAGCTATCTACTCTTTTAAAAGTGATACAAAGCACACAGGACAGAATTATGTTTCTTGTGGGACTCTCGGCAAGTGGCAATTGATTGAAAACTTACATAATTATGTTACCACATACATAAACGCTCAGCTGCAATTCAACTTCCCGTACAGTTCTTTGATGGCTATATATTCCTTATTGTGATATATAACTAATGAATTGGGAACATATAAGAAAGCACATATAAATTTAATCTAACTATATTCCAGCAATTGTTCACTCTACCTTTTGTATTCTAGCCTTAAGAATGAAAGAAAATTCTTTCTCTATATTTTTCAATGAAAAATCCATACTGAATAATGTTTTCTTCTGAACTAAATCATTGCAATAGGTGATGATGGCATGACTATGGCTGAAATCTATGCCTTCAAATTGACAATAAAATGTCTATTTTTTTTGTAAATGATTTGATTTGTAACAGCCATAATGTTCTATTATGACACTGGCCACTGAAAGTGACTTTCTTCTTAAGTCTTGGCATTTGCAAAACTGAAAGAAAATCCATTTTTACAATAAACCCCTATTGGAGGGATAAACATCTAAAAGAACTAAAATCAAATAAGTCGGTATCTGCTGCATTGTTTTTATTTAATTTATAATTGACTGTCCCCTAAAAAAGTCTTTGTTTATAAGTTAAAAGTGAAGTATGTGATATATTCTGTTGTTTTGATGGACGTCTAAATACTATAGAAGTACCATAAATACATTCATTGTATATACACATTACAGAGGACAGAGACATTTTTTTTAAACCAGTTGGCCCTTTAGGCGATTGGAAATTTTACAAACCAAGAAATGGCAGGGTCTGAACACTAATGGACAAACAATGGACACCTTCCATCTATCCACATCACGAGCCAAAAGTAATTCTGTGCTGAGACCAAGCCACCGAGTCCTGGGAAAGATGTATGTGATTATTTAAAGATGAGGTTTGAACCGTACTGAATTTAATCAAACAAAATTTCTGCCTTTTGCTAAATATCTCAGACAACAGTTTTGTTGTACCAGGAGAAAGAAACCCAGGCAGACATCTTCTGAATTTTCATGGACTCTGTACACTGTTCATGATTGGGAACTCCTAACCAGCTGGGACTCCACTGGCTAAAGAAACACTACAGTCAGATTTAGATCCCGTCACCGTGGGTGGTCATGCATTTTTAAAACCTCCCTGTGAGACAGCGTTTATCAATTCCAAAATGACCTGTAACTTTGAAGCTATTTATCAAGCCTAATCTCCCCCCCCAGACAAGCTGGCAGTCCAACAGCAGCTGCAGGTGTGGGTGCAGTTTGCTGGATCCTCTGCTTTAAAACCGGTCCCTATGGCTTTCTAGCCTCAGGTTGATAATTCTATGTTATCAAGAAGCCCCGAACAAATGCATATTGTGATTCTAATCAGATTAACATGCTTTAATCACTATCTTTATTTCTGTGGCTTATTTCACTCTAATTAAAGCTAGTAAAAATTTCTGCTGCTAATTTAATTAACAGAACAACTCTTCCTTATCGGGCATCTCTTTTTGCTTTGCTGCACAGAAATAAACAAAACCTGATGCCTGCAGGTGAGTTGCGTGATGCCTGTCTGACTATGGGGAGCTTTTCACTTCCTCAGAAGTTTCTTTATATAATGGCAGCCCAGGACAGTCATCACTAAGAGACTCATTTCTCTGTCTCTGAATGGTTTGGACTTAAGCTACTCACATTTGTCAGGTCTAGTTCCATATCTGGGATCCCAACATAGCGCACCAAAAAGAACTAGTTAAGTCAGTTAGCAAACTTGTCGGAACTTGGGGGGGGCGGGGAGAAGTAAAAGTCCCATTGAACGAATCGTTTGGTTTAGCTACCAAGTTTGCTACAGTTTTCATAGAAGCTTAAGTTCTAAAATAAACAGAACTCAGATAACTACAAGGTCCAAATGGATTTATAAAGCCAAAGTTATTTCTTCCAGTATATTTGTAAATGGCAGTTGGCTTTCCACAGTTGTCTCAAAGAGCATCTGTGACCCATGCATATTGGTCCTAAATGGACTTACTGAAGTACTATATCTCAGAAGCAAGTCCATTCTTCTTACAGGGCTAAGCAAGGCCATGTCTGGGTCCTCCTCATTTTCTGGTTTTGTACTATATATGTGTTTCATTTTGTTTTCTTTTCTTTTTGTGTTTGTTTGCTTTTGTTGTTCTGTTTTGGAGACAAGTTTTCTTGTAGCCCAGATTGGCCTCAGACTCTTCATGTCTCCAACCATGATCTTGAGCTACGGATCTCCCTGCCTCCACCTCCCAAGTGCTACAAGTTTAAGGTTGCTCCATCACACCCTGATATGTAAGCATGGGTGTCAGGCCAATGGAACAACTGCTCAGCTAAGCACATTCCTAATTGCTGACACATAGGGTTGTCCCCTAAGTAAGTGGCTCTTCTTTTATATTGCTAGTATTGAGTGGGTGAGTCTGCTCTCTCAAAAAGATTGGCCCATTTCAGAGACAGCACAACCTATATACATTCACAGAGGGATGGAGGTGAAAATGATCACCTTCTTGTAATCTTTATAATTAAATTGTCTACATAGGAAGAAGCCATGAGAAGACGAACTCCTCTTAGAAGAGCACAACAAAGTTGGAGAACTCTCTCACAACCCAACTTTGCAACTTGCTAGATGGCAAAAGTAATGAAGGACCTAGGGCTGGCACAAAGACAGACCTACATAGCTGTGGAAATGAATATGAAATCCCGAAGTCAGTCTATGTGTTTATGATTTTCAACCGTCAGAAGAATTCACTGGGGAAAGTTTATTTAGATCAATAAATGATACCAATACAATTATATGTTTATATGCAATAATAAAAATAATTTTGACCTAGAATCCTTATCTCCTGCCATGTCACATGAAAAATCAATTCAAATGGACCAGAGACCCAGACATGAGAGCTGAAACAAGAATTCTAGTGAAAGGCTGTAAGAAACTGTCATTGGCACTGATGTAGGTGAAGATTTCTTAAATATGACCCTAAAGTCATGGGGAGTTAGAGAAAAACTGATAAATTGAATGTCAACCAAAGTCAAATGTTTCTCCTTTCCAAAAGACACTACTACTAATAAAGACAAACCACAAACTGAAAGTATTTTAAAATACATATTCATATCAAACTTACATCCAAAATATATTAAGTACTTTACAATCCAATTCAGAAAACAACTCAGGTTAAACATGAGGATAAGATTTATATGGGCCATTCTACATAGATGATAGGCAAGTAACCAATAAACATGAGAAAAAGAAAAGGCCTATGACAGACAGTATAGACAGCTCAGTCGGTAAGAGCTTATGTTGCAAATGCAAGGATCCAATTCCATCCCCTAGAACCCAAACTCTGAAAAGGATCCAAGTCCATTCCCCTAGAACCCAAACTCTGGAAAAAAAAAAATAGGCAAGAGTAGTGGCAAATGCTTATGTGCTGGAGAGATAGCTCAGTGGTTAATCCTTGCTGCTCTTAAAGAAGACACAAATCTTGCTTCCAGCACCATGTTTGTCAGCACATAAAGGCCTATAACTCCAGTTTCAGGGGTTCCAACACCATCTTCTGGGGTCTGCAGCCACCATACACAGAGACATACATAACTAAACACGGAAATAAAAAATTAATCTTTTTTTATTTTTAAGAAAAGAGAAGGTCTATGGTAAAGATCAATAACCCTTTATGATAAAAAGCCCTGAAGAAACTGAACAAAAAGACCATGTCTCAATAATAAGAACTGCTATGGAGAACAAGGTTATAGCCAACATTGTATGAAATGGGGGGAAGGGGACTGAAAATGTTTCCTCTAAAATCAAACAGAAGTCAATGGTACCTACTCTCTTTATTCTTATTCCACACAGTACTTGACTGAAGTAATAAGATAAGAGAAACAAAGAGATACAAACAAGAAAGGAAGATGCTAAATAATCCTCATTTTCGGGTTACCTACTACTACACTTAAGACACCAAAAAGACCACCAAAAAATTTGTTGAGTGATAAACACTTTCAGCAAAAGAGCAAAATAAAAAAATTAACAAATAAAACTCAGTAGCTACTGTATAAATAAATAAGGAACTTGTCAGAAAAAAAAGAAAAAAAAACAAAGAAGCCAGGAAGAAAATACCATGCAGAATGGCTTAAAGAAACAAAGCCGCACACGGGGATAAGCTTAAGCGAGGAGGTAAAGCTTTAAGATGCTGAAGAGAGAAACTGTAGAGAACATTACAAGATGAGAACACTCCCCCTGCTCATGAATTGACAGAAGAAATGATGTAAAAAAATAGTCAAGTAACTGAAAGTGATCTACAAATTCCATGCAATCTTCATCAAAATTCCACTGACATTCACAGAACCAGAAACAACACATAGTTCATACAGTAACACATAGTGCCCCCAAAGTCAAATATGTGCCCCAAAGTCAAAGAACCGCTAGACCAATGATGGGTGCACAGCAGCTGGTGCTGGTACAGGTTATAATATAATATAATAATATAATATAATGTCCTGGGAGATTGTCCTTCTGGCCCACTCCTTCCCACACTATCCTGTCTTTGCCATCTGCTTTGATACCCAGCTTCAGGTTCACATGAGAGACATTGGGTGGTCCTGATGGAGGACATGGTTCAGTTTTGCTGACTTGGTCCAGTTGTTTTTAAAAGACACTGTTTAAATAGAGTACTATTATCACATTTCAATAACTTTCCTAAAAAGTCAAGGAAAGGGGAAATATCATATGTGTTCCTGGTTTAATTTCATTCTATCTATGAGAAATAAACTGTTATATTTCTTTATAATGGACAAAAAGATTGCACCTGAGTTTTGGTTTACTGCATCCATAAAAACATATTGTTGTGACAAATTAAATCTGGCAAGGAGAAAGAGAAAAATCCTCCATTTAAGTCTCTGTGGGGCTTAAAGCCACATCAATGGGTCAGCAACACCATCTTCTTGCCCAAAACGGGCCATACGTGAACTGCTCCGAGACAAGTGAAAACTGATTCTGTTTTAAAGATTTCCATAAAAGAGGGTACAGGAGGTTTGTTTTCCCTTAAGACATGCACTGTGTCTGTGAAATCCATTTTGTATTGTAACATGATAGAAATAATGGGAACAAGATTGTCTGCTTTTACCAGACCTAAGAAATTTTATTCTGAAATATACAAGACAAGGCAAAAAACAAGCTCACAGAGAACCTGGCATGTAACTGTGGAAACAGCATCCTCTCTTTTATTAAGGTCGAGCAAGCCCAGCCTATAAGTTCAGCTTTTGCATTTAATTTGGAGAATTTCAACAATAACAAAGTTGCCAAACACAAAAATGTTAAAGCCAAGTACTGTTTCCCTGGAACCCACTATCCTTTTCCCCAACTGCCACACTGAATACAGTCTGGCTTCTCTAGTAGGAAACAGCCTCATAAATGTAAAGTATTTATGGAGTACTCTCCATTATTATTCTGAGATAGAAAACATCTCTCAGCAAAATGGAAAAGTCAGCTCACATGTGGTTTAAAATGAGAAAGACGGAATAACTACCAAAAAAATTTTTTTCTCTATATATGAAATATAAATAAGCTTCTGGGTATATTATAATTTAAAAGAAATCAATGCTTCACTGAAATAATTTTAATTACTCAGATTCCCCTCATCCCAAGAAGCCAGAGCTCATTGTTTCTCTTTCCTAATTGAATGTGATCATTAGCTCAAATCACTTTCCTCCTGGTCAGTAATCAGCATAAACTGACCTCACAAAAAAAAAAAAAAAAAGACTCGTTTAATAAAAATGAGTATTCTTCTCCACTTTAGTTTGTAATTTAAAAAAATATATATTTTTTAAAGTAAGATTGAAAGACTGGAATATGATCCAAGCCAGCTTGAATGCCTTCAGGCAGTGGGAGATAAACATTCTTCCGTGAATGTCTAAGGAGCAGAGAAGAATCTTTTTTTGTTATTTTGTTTCGTTTTGTTTCTTTCTTTTTTGTTTTGTTTTTTTTTTGTTTGTTTGTTTTCTCTTTCTTTCTTTTTCTTTTATTGAATATTTTATTTATTTATACTTTAGATGTTATTCCCTTTCCCTATTTCCAGTCCCCCATAAGCCCCCTATCCCATTCCTCCTCCTCCTTTTTGCTTTTACACCATTTTAATTACATGCAATTATTAAGGTCAGTTCTAGGTTGAGGAACTAGCAATACAACAGATGTAAATAGTCAAGGAACAAGCAAGACAATAAACACAAATAGTCAAAAAACAAGCAAGGCAATAAACAAAGTCCCCTGATCACTCTCGTGATCACTGTTTCTAAGGGCTTATCAGGATGAGCCTTCTTCCCTATCCTAGCCCAAAATAATTTTCATCCTGAAGCCTACTTCTAGTTTAAGATTTAGATTCCTGCTTGAAATTACTTCTTTGTTCTAGCCTAAGATTTAGATTCTTGCCTGAAATTATTTGTTTGTTCTAGCCTAACGTCAGATTCCTGCCTGAAGTCCATTTTCTTGTCCTTGGCCAATGTCATATTCCTGTCAAGCAGCCCATTTCCTTGTTCTTGGTCAATGTCAGATTCCTTCCAAGCAGCCCCAAAAGCTCTCTGCCTCTCCCCCTTTTTATCTCATAAACAAGACTGAGCCTGTCTTAGGTCATTCTGACAAGGATGCCTTCTTTACCTATCATGGAATATGCATTATCAAAACAATGCATTTCTGTCTTAGGTTGGTAAGGCTCTGTGTAGAATCTTACCTGTCCTTGGCTTGCCAGCCTATTAAATTAAAAACTCTGTTTGGGGGTCCATTTTCAGTTTCAAGTCATGTACTTTGGTTGCCAACATGTTGATGTTAAAGACAGGCTTTCACACGATGGGCAGAGAAGAATCTTGATGGAGTTGACTCCTATGCTGCCCAGTTCAGCCCCAACTGGGCCTGGAGAATCAGTAAGAATGGTTCTCTTGGTTCTTGGTGCCATTCTCTCCTCCCTGCCTTTCCTCTCACCTTTACCTGGGAAACTAAATGTAGGAAACAGACAAAGTCAAGTTCAAAGCTAAATATTTAAGCTGAATCTCATCCACATTTTCCAAACCAAATGATTAGTATACATATTGCTTTTTTTCCTTATGTGACAGGTACTGTGCCTTTAAATTCAGAGCATCCCAGGAATGGGATATATCAGTTTATCCATGGTGCCATTGTACCATGGTGCCATTGTACCTAGGAAGCTAAGGAGAGCAGAATGGTCCTTTGAGGATATGCCATCTGACTTCTTCTCTTGTTCACTGGCACTCTAAAGCACCAAGACCAATTAACCCTGAGGAAATTTTCTTTGAAGGTAAAAGGGGACAACTTAGAAATGTGATCCTAATGGGGAAAGAGATGTCTGACCTGTCAACTCACAACCAAGTGCAAACATTGGATGGAAGTTGCAAGGAAATGATCATCATAAGGCCTGGAACTTGTAAGGCCATTTTTTAAAAAGATTTATTTATTTTATGTATATGAATACAGTGTCCCTCTCTTCAGATACAGCAGAAGAGGGCATCAGATCTATTACAGATGTTTACACCCACCATGTGGTTGCTGAGAGTTGAACTCAGGACCTCTGAAACAACAGCCAGTGCTCTTAACCACTGAGCCATTTTGTATGGACACAAAATGATATGCCTCTACATAGGGCTGTATCACTCTGAATGGACAGGATCTGGTCTGATATCTGAAGCTAAGTAAAGTTGGACCTTGTTAGTGCTTAGCGGGAAGAAGCAATCAGTAGTCTTAGGATACCACAAAAATTGTAGAGTTCTGAGAAAGTTGGTGGCAAAACCTAGCTTGGATATGCCTAGACATCTTCCACCTATACACCATGCACTAGGGAGAAGCCAGAGCCAATGGTTGGCTCTGATATGATTGGAATGTGTACATTCTTCAAAACCTCCTGTTTTGGGAGCTTGAACTCGTAAATGATAGGACTAAGAAATAGAGCTATGGGAGGTGGAGTGGATTGTGAGATTATGATCTGCACAGACAAGATTACTATCCTTACAAAAGGGCCCAAAGGAAGGAGTTGATCCCTCTGCCTTCCAACACAGACATCTTTCTACCTTTGCACATTCTGTGACCTCTTAAAAGTGGTTGGCAGCCCTGTGCATTGACATTGAGGTGACAATCTATTGTCACCTTAATCTGGGGCTTCCCATCCTCTCAGTGCAATGCATTTCTGTTGTTTGTAATTTATCATGTGACAATTTGTTATAACAACTTATAAGCTAAGGCTACCTTACACATTGCACTACAAAACCTTTTCTTAACAGCCCAGTGAATATCCTCTTCAGAGTTCAGGGGATAAACAAAGATCTGCATCTCTCTTCCTAACTCTAGTTTAAATAAATTGTCCAGTGAATTACAGGAGAACCTGGATAACAGTACATGACAAAGGGACAGAAACTATGGAAGGAGCTTTGATGTTTACTGAACAAAAAAGATCTCTGTAGCAACAACTGTTTAAACTTAGCTATTTGAGGTGGGGGTTATCAGATGTATCTCACAAGATCATTTAATCAATTTTCATTTGAGTAGTTATTCCTCACCAATGAAATCTTCAGCTGCTTTGTCTCCTGCATACAATGGTATATGCCCCTCATTTAACGTTCTCTGCACACTTTTTACTTCATGTGTGGTGGTATACATAAGGCATAGCACAAATGGAGAGGTCTCAGTACAACTTTGGGGAGTCAGTTTTCCCTTCTTCAATTTGGCTTTGGGATTGGATTCAGGATGTCAACCTTGCTCCCCATGCTCTGAACCATCTCACAGGCTTCCAGTACTTTCTAAATCCTCTCTCACTGTCTCATAACTTTAGGAAGGCTAACTGATGGTGCTCTTCAGGAGAGTGATAGATTTATGAAGCTCTGTGAAACCAAGAGTAGCTGTGTGTCCCACACAAGTTTCAGGTACTTAGGCGTACACTATCACCATCTGCATTTTTCTTTCTGACTTCAATAATTTGGCAGTGGTATTTAATATAAAGCAGAAAGTTCAAAAAGGTATAAGTTATTTTCAGAGTCCTTACATCTTCTGGTACAACACTCATGCTGTTAACTGTTTATTACTTAAGGGATACAAATAAGAATAATGTTTGCATGTGTTCAGTACGGACAAAATAGTTGGTTTGTGTTTTTCTTTTGTTGAGATAGAGTCTTGTTATATAACCCAGGCTAGTTAAGATCATTCTTAAGATCATTCTTCCCCAGTCTCCTGAATCTTAGTATTATAGAGGCTCACTACCATAACCATCTTACTTTTGCCTGACTTGCCTTGGGCTGGGACCTGTGGCTGCTATGCTGAGGTCGGTGACAAGGAGGTCCTCACAGTATCCCACAGCTGTGCTGATGGCAGTGGAGGTTAAAAGTAACATCAGGAGACATCCAGAGACCTACCGACTGCCATGGCATGCAGCATGTGTGGGGAAAGATGCCCACAGACCTGCCCCACCTGCTGCCATGCTGAGCAGCATCGGAGAAGAAAGACATCCAGAGACCTTCCCACATCCATGCCTAGAGTGACTGTCCTTACACGAGCAGAGGAGGTCACCCAAAAGTTTGCCTGCAGCAGGGGCCACAACAATGTTCAAGTGTGTGGTAGACAGATGAGAGAAAAAGAGAAGTGGAACAGTTTGAGCAGTATGAAGACATGGAACTGGAGATTTGAGGGTGGAGAGAAAGAAAACCCAAGGTGGAGAAGAGTAACCTGTTGTGCGTATCCAACCCTGCCACCTGAGGCCATGATGGAGTTCCTTGCTCCCACTGAGGGCCATGTCTGTGTCCATGGCTTTGCAGAGGTAGGGTTCTGTGTCAATACCTGTGGTCTCACCCCTTATACACCAAGAAGAGCTCTCCAGCACTGCTCTAGCTCGGCCATCCAATAATGCCATCAGTGGGAGGCAGGGTCAGCTCTTCTGATCTCATGTACTTTTTCTGGTCATGTGGGACGACCCTTGTCTCAGTACCCATCTTGGATCACATGGATGTCTGGGTCCTGGGCAGATCTGGCTCCATCCCTCACTGGTTGCAGCACTCTGGAGAGCTGGCCCTCCAATTCACCAGGGAAACACACTGAGCTGGCTCTGGAGGCATGGGTGTGGGCAAACTGACCATAAAAAGTGCATGAAATCGGAAGAGCTGACCTTGCTTCCCATTGATGGAATTATTGGATGGCCTAGCTGGAGCAGTGCTGGAGAGCTCTTCCTGATGTATAAGGAAGACTGGCAGGCTGTGTATCTCAGCTACCACCCAGGCCCAGATCCAGGGCTTTGAGTTGGCCCACCCCCAAATCTGTATCATCTGTGAACTGTTAGAGCATGCAAAAGGGCTGGTCCTGCTAAGACAAAGCTGCAAGATCTCCATGACACAGGGCAACAACAGGATAACTGGAAAAAGTCCTAGTGAGGATCTGATATTGATGGCATCACAGAACCAGAGACCTCAAACCAGACCAATGAATCATTACAACAAACATTAGCAAATGAAGATGAGTGGACAGAGGAATATATTGTGGAACACACTGTTGCACACTATAGCTTGCACTATGAGATGTTTCTTATATTTGGTTGTGTGTGTGTGTGTGTGTGTGTGTGTGTGTGTGTGTGTGTGTGTATGCATGCATGTGCGCTCATTTTAGGGGGAGATTGAAGGGCAGAGGGTAGATATGAGAGGATGGATAGATTGAGGAGGACTAGAGTAAATGATGTGAAACTCACGAAGAATCAATAGAAAGCTTTTTTAAAAGGATATTTGGATAAACAGTAACTAGAATCTACTTGCAGATGTAAAGTTCCGGTTGTGTATTTGTGTCTTAATTTTAAAAGCCTGTGTGCTCTTATGTAGGGCACTGTGCTATATAATTCATATAAATTTACTCTCATAAATGTCACAAGGGTTATTTGAGGTGTCAGGGCTCATTAAAACCATAATTATAAAATAAATGACTTAATATCATTAACTTTAAATTTTCACAAGCAAGATTCAAATCGTATTTCCCTGAAGACTTTGGGGATTTGGTTTTTTTATTTTTTTTTTCTGCTAAGATTCCTGAAATTTGGATTTCTACAATGGTTTTACAGGCATCGGTGGAGGAAGTTTCCTGTGGTCATGACTGGAAGATTTTGCCCTGTAGATAGCTTAAGCTGCAGCTGATGTCAGAGTCCTACCTTTCAAAGCTGGAGGACTCAGGACCCCCAACTAAGCAAAAGCAGCAGACATGATTGTCAAAAGTCTCAGGAGAACCACTTCATTCCTTTTCTCCTTTCCCTACAGCCGTCTTGAAGTCCAGGTGTGCAGGAAGATTCACGTTGCTACCAGCTTGAAGCAAGCTATGCTGAGAAACTGATCTAAGATTTGTTCAAGGAATTGTATTGGGAAACTCCTTCCTGATGGAAGAGGTTGGGTGCATGGAAGGAATGAATTGCCACATAGCCAACATAGACTTGTCAAACATTTTTCTGTCAACAGTTCTTCTAGAAATTGTCAGAAGAAGCGCCTCTTTCCTCAAAAAAAGTTAGCAGGATACCTCACAATTTCCAGAGCATGGCGCCATCTTTGGAGTGCTGTGTCTAGTAGAGATCTTATTTAGTCAGCTGATGACTCTGGGTAGCCATGGTGCCACCAGCAGCAAATGGCACTCCTTACTAGCTCTTCAAGAAGCAATGCGACAGCCATGACATTGATTAAAGATGCAGATATGGAAATGACAACTGCATAAAGTTCCAACAAAAGTCTTGGCTACATAGATTAGAGGGCATGATGTGAAGTGGCAATCTGTGCTCACACAGGTCCTCAATGGAGTGCAGTACGATGTTTAGCCATCTCTTGGGTATATTTACCATATACCCTCAAAGAAATTCTGGTTGATACCAAGCCTGGGCATTCCAGAGCACCATACCCACACAAGCATTGCTAGGGTCACTCCCTTGTATTGAAAAAGAAGCAGTAGCCTGAGTTCAGCCCACACTGATAAGTCACACTAGCTGTCTAAAGCTACATTGTTAAGGAATGCATGCTGGTTACTATGTATTGTAGTTTCACTCTTTCTCAAAAGATCAACTGTTAAAACTTATTCTACAAGTTTTTGTCTCCTAAGTGATTGTTATGGCTGGAATATCTTACACACACACACACACACACACACACACACACACACACTATTATTCTAGTCATCAGGGACAGAAAATTTTGCTGAAATAGCATTTCCTGTTATCACAAATTATTTGTGTTGAATACATATAAACAGCTAATTACGGGCCAATTTGATGAATTCTGCACCAGTGATATGTACAAATTGCCATGAGAGCTCAAAGGAAGAAGTAATCAGAGGGGCGCACCAATAACACGATTCCAAATAAAGGCAGGTGTTGAGTTGAACGCAGGGAGAAACTCTGGAGCCTCTGTCGTCCAGCAGCCTCGTCTGCTTCTTCATTTAAGCTCACATCAGCACCGTTGCTGCTGCCATGCTCACGGGGACTCACGTGGAACTCTGGGGTATTGGCAAGAGAAGAATCGGAGGGGAAGACATATTCCAGTAAAGCAGGTCTTCTGAAATGATTTATCCCCAAACCCAAACAGAGCTTGACATTTTCCTTCAAAGAATGCAGATGCAAAGCAGAACACAAGCACAATTACAGCAGCCAGTCCTTCACATCCTTTCCCCAACCTCGCTGACTCACAGACGTGTTGTCATCAAAGAACACTCACCTTGATTTCAAAAACTGCCGTCCAAAGGCTTACCAAACCATCTCCTCACCCGATACACACAACCTTAAAAAACCGTTTCGTTTGGGAAAAACAATTGTTTCTCACTTAGGTTTTCTTTCATGTAGCTACAGATGCTTTTTTTTTTTCTTAAAATATGTGTGTGTGGAGGGGGTCCTTATATCTGAATAAGTAAAGGTCAAAGGTCAACCTCTAGAGTCTGTCCTCAACTGCTTTTTGACATGTTCATAAGATAGGGCTTCTCATTAGCCTAGGATTTTGCCACATAGTGCAGGCTAGCTCATCCACAAACTTCCAGGGATTCACTGTCTCTATCTCCCATCTCACAGCACAATGTGGTGATTACAGGCAAGTACTGCTAAGCCAGGCTTTTTATGGGGGCTGGGTGGGAGGGTCTGAACTCAGCTCTTCATACTCACTAAGCAAGTGTTCTACCCACTGGAATATCCTGCCAGTTCTTGGCTGGGGTGTTTAAAATAACTGTCAGTAAGAAAGAGAGGGCTTTCCTCTGAAAGTAAGGCACTGTCTGCCTCCATGTTTCTGCTGCTGACCGGGTAAGCAATTTCAGAGTTTGTGTGTTGCTCTCTGCTGCTCACGCCTCGCCCACTTCATAACACTGCTTGGCAAAATATTCCTTTCCTGAAGCATCAAGCTGAAGAGGAGCCTGGTATCTAAGTCTAGCAAGAGTGAACTTCCTTTCTTTCTTCCATGTAGACTTCCCTATTGACAGCAGCTTAGGAGCAAGGGTCTGACGTCACTCATTTCCCACGGGGAACAAGGACATATCTGGGGAGTGTCAAAGGGAAAATCACTAGACAGAGTAACATCGAGGAGAAAGGAGTGGGCGGGGATGTGTCATCATAAGTACTAATCTAGAACTGCACATGGGTTTTGAACGGTGACAACACCTAATAGCTGAAGAAAACATTAAGAAAGTCGATGGACGAATCACGAGCTGCGGCACCCAACAGGTGACAATTATCTAAGAAACACTGTTTTTATCCTGTGTTGTCGCGTTATGTGATTGCTACAAAACAAGTCGTCAGAGAGTGAAAATCTGTCAAGAGAATGATTAATAGAAATACGTGAACATATCCTCATGCGGAGTAGCCTCCACGCAGAGCAACATCTGTGCTGGGCTGCCTCTCCCACCACAGTTACGGTCCATGTTTTCAATCAGTACCGAACAGCTCTCCCGCCATCCTGAAGCGACATCGGCCTTGGCTACAGCAGGAAGGAAAAAATAATAATAAATAAACAAAATAGAGCAAGCCATGAACAAAAACAAAAATGGAGGAAATCAAATTCCAGATTGATCTGGCAAAGGTGAAAAAAAAAATGGCTTAATGTTCTGTCCACCTCAACATACACTGTTCCTATCTATCTCCCTCTGACCATACTACACACAGCACTGTCTTAATTATGGGCATGATTTGCAGTAGTTTGGCCATGCTCCAGCACGAACAATCCTTTTCAAGCAAGTGGATCGGGCCAAAGAGAAAGTAACAGTTGGTGCTGGTGCATATACTGAGTAGAATCCTGTAAAAAATAATCAGAACATTATTTTCATTGGCTGGGGTTCTAAACCATGAGAAGGAGTAGGATGAGTGCTTTAAAGACATTGTCTCTACACAATTACACTAGTCTGTAAAACAAGAAACCCTCTCCTTAGAAGGACTGACAGTGAGAAGTTGTATTAGTAATTTTCCCCGATGCTATAATAAAACACCTGACAGAAGCAACTTACTTAGGAAGGAAGGGTTTATCTTGCTTGATGGGTGAAGTGATACAGTCCATCATGATAGGGAAGGTGGAGCATCAGTACATGAGTCAGATGGTTACACTTCACTGGTAGTCAGGAAACAGAGAAAGAGATTTTGATAACTTGTTTCCATTCTTCTTTCTTTTCATCCAGGTTGAGATCTCAGCCCACAATACAGTGCCAGTGCCAGTTCCATTCACCGCAGCTCTTCTTTGCTGGGTGAAACCTCTGCAGGCATGCCATCACAGGCTTTTACCTAGGGTTGTGTCCCTGAAGTAATTCCAAATCCAATAATATTACCAATGAAAAACTGACCACCACGGAAATAAAATGACTGGCTCCCGCTTACGTAACTGCCGCATTCTAGAGACTACTGTCAATCTAATATTTCCGATGCTCCTAAGTTTTCACAAAACTGCTGTGGATCCTGTAAACATTAATATTTTCAGGTTTTGTTTACTAAAGGTATGTGTTTGTACATGTATGTGTGTGTTTAATATTAGTTAATGTCTTTCCATTTTACAAATTCCATGGGAAGGCAAAGCATTTGCTAACCAAGGTAAGACTGAATAATGTCTTAGGGTTTTTATTGCTGTGAAGAGATATTATGATCATGGCAGCTCTTATAAAGGAAAACATTAATTGGGGATAGCTCAGAGGTTTAGTCCATTATCAACATGGTTGTGTGCAGAGATAGTACTATAGACGTTGCTGAGTGTTCTTTATCTTGGTCCCTTGGTCCACAGGCAGAGCGACTGTGTATCACTCTGGACATCGTTTGAGCATCTGAGACCTCTAAGCATACACCCACCATGACAAACTTACTCCAACAAAACCACACTTCCTAATAGTGCCACTCCCTATGGGCCAGGCATTCAAACACATGTAGTCATAACTATTTGGGGTGGTTTGAATAAAAGCAGCCCCCACAGACTCATGTGTTTTGATAGGAATGTTGGGGACCAATCTTGTCCAGGAAGCAGATGGGTCTGATGCTATTTGCATCTCAACAACTCTACCTTATCCTCCAGAAATTTTAGCTACCATTGGCTTTTTTAGGCAATTTATATAGTGGAGAGTGGAGAGCACTGTCTTTTACCCACCAGGAATAACAACTACATTCAATTCATAATAAGGATTGAGAGGGGGAAATAGAGTTCTCCGAAGCAAGTATAGAATGCATACATTGTCCATTCATTAAGAGCTAGCGGCTCCTTTAGATACCAGATTATTTTTCCCAAGTGGCTGTTTCCTCATTTATGAATTGTAGATAATGATAATGTTCTTCATTGTAGAAACCAAATGAGATGGTGTTCAAAAAGCACTTAGAACACTGTCTTCCATCTAATGGCTTGTCCCTGTTATTTAATAGAATAAAAGGTAATCATTTTATAGCTTGTACCAGTTGGGATTCCCCGTTATGATAGCCCACAGCAGCCATGCCAGAACGTTTATGGTCTCTATATGGTTTTGACATGGATATAACCCAACATCTTCCCATCCTTTTAAAAAGGATTTCCCTTCTCAAATTCACCTCTAAAGTCATTTGCACCAACAGCCAGCATCAGTCTTAGACATCAAGGAGCTAAGGGACAGGGAGATGACCATGCCTTATTGCCCAGCTGGCTTTTCCTCAGCCACCTGCCCCAGAGGCATATGCCATGGACTGCCTCCATCTTACTGATCACATCTCAGTTATGTTAACATACGATGCCAAGTAAGAAAACTAAAAAGTATGTTGTTCTAGGAAAAGTATGTCCAGCTCAAAACATTAGAATTTATTTATATGGAGGATTGAGAGATAGGTGGATAGCAGGAAAGGCAAGTGGTATTCCTGCCATGCTGGGTAAGACTGACATCTTCCTGACCACAGTCTGTCAGGGCCAAGAGAATCCAAGTGACCTTTTATTCTAATCATTTTTTTTTTAAAGAGAATTAAACAGTCACCCAGAGAAGAAGCTGGAGACGTACGTGTGCACAGGGTCACATGAGTCAACAGCAGTGTGTGCGAATACATCAGACTGACTGCAACTCTTCTGATGTACTTCCTGTCATTTTGACTGCCTTTTAAATAAGTGATACTTTCAAAAATTCCCTTTCAGGGGTAAGAACTAAGTGTTTCTTATAAGACCTTTGCTTCCTGTTTTTCACACAGTAGTTATCAGTTTATCCAATCAGCTTATCCACAGTCATCCAGCATCGAATGCATATGGCTTCCTAGTCATTAGCAGCCATGGTACCAGAGCCGGGGCAGGCAGTTCTCTCTGTGCTCTGTGGGAACTATTTCCTATCCCCTTTATTTTCTTAGTACCCCACCAAGTCCTTATGTTCTTTCAGCTTAAAATTTATCCTATGTAGAGAGAGTTTTCCTTTCCTGAGTCTAACCACAAATGCATTACAGTCTTTAATATGTAAGCTTATGTGTTTATTAAAAGAAATCTAGTTCATATGATTTTATCTCATTTAAATCCTACTCTTCCAAATACTGAAGTATAATTTACTGTCTGTGCGCTCCTTAGGAGCTTTTAAAATAGGATTATAAAGAGTCTTTCATTCCCAGAATTAGGAAAATCTATGAAGTGTAAGACTTCCTGATTTGTAGACAGAGCATTAAGGGGTTAGTGCCGTAAGTCTAAGCCAGTGAGTCTGAAATGAATCCTGAATTCAGTGAATCCTGTAGCTTCCAACTAAAGGTGTTTGATTTAAGATGGTGAAGACAAAGCAAATAAACATGTAAGATAAGAAAGGAGTCATATCGTTCAGATGGGATGAACCTGTTTGAAGAAAAACTAAAAGGCATGCAGTCAGATTAATTCACCACACCTGCGAGGCACAGACTCTAAAATGAAGCTAATCTCCACATTTCTTTGAAAAGTATGTAATAAAGAATTCTAAGTTTTAACATGTCTTACCATCATATATATATATATATATATATATATATATACACACATATATATATACACACATACATCATATACATATACATATACATCATATACATATATATCATATACACATACACATACACATACACATACACATATACATCATATACATATACATCATATACATCATATACATATACATCATATACATCATATACATATACATATACGTATACATCATCTACATCTACATCTACATCTACATCATCTACATCTACATCTACATCTACATCTACATCTACATCTACATCTACATCTACATCTACATCTACATCTACATCTACATCTACATCTACATCTACATCTACATATACATATACATATACATATACATATACATATACATGGAGAGAGAGAGTGAGAGAGAGAGACTCTAAGTTGATGACTGTGGAAAAAGAGGGGGTTATCACTAAAATCTAGAAAAGATCTTGATGACTTGTTTGTATATACATCTAAAAGTTCTAGAAGCCTGTATACTGATATTTACATCAAATATTGAGCGATGAATCTATGAAGTCCATTTTTCTCTTTTGTACATGTAAACTAAATATATAATATTTTTCTAAAACAGAAAGACATAAAATTTATATTTTTATTTCTAACAATGCCTGTATGATGAACTAGCTTTCAGAGAAACAAAACAGTCTAATTTCTAACTGTATGTCTTTATAAGTGAACCAAGCCTATCCAATGTTAATTTTATGTTGCATAGATAAAATAGTTTATACTTGGAGAAGTTATGGCTCCATTTATCCAATAAAACAATTGACCTTCTAAGGCAGGAGAACTTTTATGTTTCTACTTAAACAGAATTTCAAAGAAAGAACATTTTTTTCCAAGAATTCCACATGTTCCACTACTTTTGCTATAAAATGCTGCAGAGTCAATAAAAAGAAAGAAAAGCGGTATGTCTATATGAATTTGTTAGCATCTCAAATGAATTCACATTTTGTGATATTGTGAAAAGAAGAATTCCAAACCTTCAAGGATCCGCGTTCTATGAACTGGAGAAAAAAGTCGTATTAGGTGCATGCCATAGCATTTTTTTAAATCTACAAACACGATGATTTCATGACGTATCAGTTAACCATTACTGAGGATTCCAAACCCTCAAACATCTGAGATCCATGCGCTGGGCACATTTTCTGATGTGCTGGACATCCCTCAGTCTACCACCTGGCTTCTCTGAACCCTTTAGCTCATACAAAAGACCATCCTCCAGAAGCCAGTCATGTCTTCATCCCCTGTCTCACAAGCTTCCTCTCACCTGACCACCTCTCCCAAAGAGCCAGGAGATAGTGACAGGAGCTGAAAACCCAGCCAAAGCCAGAGAGCAGGGTAGTGTCTTAAGTTGAACAGATCAAAGAGAATGTTCATCTTGTGCTTCAAAGTCATGATCCAAGATGCTTCCCTAGAACTTGCACGCTTGAGCCCCTTTAGTCAGATTAAGCCTGGTAACTACAGCAGGCAACTCTTTTTTATATTTTCACACATCTGCATGTCGTATTATGTAGGTGGAAGGAATCTACATTGCTCGTGGTTATGTGTCAGCATTTATTTCGGGATTCCATGCATTTCTCATCAACACCATCAAGCCAATACCAGATCCCTATGCAATTCCATATCCATTGGGTTAAGAATCTTCTTGGAAGATAATTCAGGCTCGTTGGGTTTAAACACTTGGTCTCCACTAAGTGGAGTGAAAGGCAAAGAGACAAGCAGTAAATGAATTTGGATCCAAAAGTAGAGGTTCTACGCTTGAAATGTAAGCTCCTTGTTGTAAAGACCAACTTATTTAAAGTCATAAGCCCCCACAAAAGATGTAAGGGTTAATGACTCAAATATGGGTGCTACTGAATCTACTCGTGACCATCCAGTTTTGCACTGAGAAGCTGCTTTGTGATCAGCGTTTTCTTGCCAGTCTTGGCTTTTGGGGAAACAAATAAACAAAAAAGCCAAAGGCTGTCATGCAAGATAAGTCAAGCATAGGTCTCTAAAGGTCAAATGTTAGCCTTTCTTGTCTCCTTACTGCCTCATCTAGCGTAGCAGGACCTGGAAACCCAACTGCATACAGAGAAGCTGGGATGGAGTGGGCTGTGCTTGCTCTGATGGAGTGTCACAAATTACACACCTAGTTCATTATGTAGCACAGGAAGGAAAGGCTAGTTGATCTCACTAGGAGGACTGGAGGGGAGTTGTCGCAAGTTGCAGTCATCTAGGAAGAACAGGCAGTTGTCTTGTTTTGTCTTGTTTTGTTTTGTTTTGTTTTGTTTTGTTTTGTTTTGTTTTGTTTTGACACAAACCAGAGAAAAGCTTTGCTCATAACTTGAGCCTTTCCCAGGAAAGCTTGGCGAATTCCCAGTAGTCTTTGTCAATAGTTGGGCTCCCATTGCAACCCAAACTTTACTTCTTATCTGTAAAATGGGTCTGAAGAACTCATTCGAAAATAATATTCTCATCCTCCTCTAGGAAAGTTCCGGGATTTATCATCCTGGATATCTATGTCCTATAACGAAATGATTTCCAGAATTTCTGAAATTTGGCAATATTTCACTTAAGAATATAGTTTGTGTTCTTGGGTTACCTATGGACTACCTTTCCTATAACTGCTATCAGAGAGCATAGGGAGTCTGGGTGTCAAGAAGCAACCCGAGAAGTTCTTCCCAAATGTGGGCCAGGGACAGCTGTACTCAGAGAGGGACGCCATGTCTGACTCTTACAGAGAGAATCCATGTTCCCTGCCTTTCCAGCTTCTAGTGCCCACCTTCACTCAAAGACAGAGGAGTATCACATTCCCCTGTCATCGCATTGCCGTTGAATTCTGTAATCAAGTATCTTCACTCTGTTTCCTGTGGATCCCTGTAATTAGATTTAGGGGCCATTTAGGACATTAGGGTGCTGTTGTTTGGGTCTTCAATTTTGTTATTGGCTCGTGCCTGCAGATTTGTTTGTGAACTTGTCCTGTTATTACAAGGTGTAAAACCTTTGGTGGGCAGAGCCGGACAAAGGACATAGCATGTTGGGAGTATTCAATGAAAGAGGAATTGGGGAGTCTGGCTCTTCCTCTCTTTTGGTTTCCCAACCAGTGAGCAGTTCCTTCACAATGTGCTTCTCCGTGTGATGTACTTACTGTCTTGGCACAGCAGACAGGCAACAAGCTGGCCACCTACAGAATGAAGCCACTGAAATCATGCATTAAAATGAAATTTTCTTCCTTGATAAGTTGAAGTTTTCACAGGAATTTTGTCACATTAAAAAAAAAAAACTGTCACATACCAAATGATCTCGCCATACTGAGATCCCTAATTTTAAGACTCCTGTAAATCCCTTTTGCCATGCAAAGAAACATTCACAAATTCCTAGGATGGTAGTGCAGACATCTCTGGGGAGGCCATTATTCAGCCTAGCACAGCCATAAAATAATTATGCCTTTGGTGAAAACATTGCATATTCTAGTAGAGATTCCACATTCCTCAAGTTTACACAGTTTGATTCTCAAACTGCAAAAGAGACTAGTTATTATTGCTGTGGATAGAATATAGGCAAATCTGATCATTCACACATAAGTTTCCATGTGAATCACAGTATCTGTGTAGCTTATTTCTACGGTGCAACGTAATTTTAACCCTTTAAAGTATTGCAGAGTAACCAATGAACCCTCTCTGTCCACGTTTTACTGTTGTGTCATGAAAGGTGGGATCTGTCCCCCTGTAACTACAGCAGATTAGTCCTAAATTATTAAAATCCACATGAACCCATGCCCATTGACTTGGGTTATGCAAAAATCTATAATTCATAAGGCATCTGCTTCTGTAGTGGAAGATGACTGCAGTCATTAGACACGCAAAGCCCAATCGACGCTGAAATGCAACCAGGGATGGGGACCACACCACCCAAGTCAGGTTTGTTGATTAAAATTGAAGGAGAAAAGGATGAAAACTCAGAGGATGTTAACACATTTTTATCAATGGAGACTGTAATTCAATAGCATAGACCCTACCTAATCACCATTTATATAATTGGCAGGTGTTTTAATTGAATTCTAAAAAGCAAAGTATAGTAGTATTTTAAAAATTGATAAAGGCCTTACAAATACCATACCTTTTAAAGCCAAACTAACTATAACTATTATTTGTAGATAGATAGATAGATAGATAGATAGATAGATAGATAGATAAAATTAGATAAACAAATTACAAGAGTGTAATGTAATAAACACATGCACATATATATACTAATACATATATACTAATATATATATACTAATACATATATATATATACTAATTATAAATATTTTATCTAAAGTTTTATATTTTCTCAAAATGTTAAGTATGTGTATGTATGTAGGTACACATGTTCACATGTGTGCTAGCAGATAAAAAGGCTGTTGATTATCTATTTACAAATAATACATTATGAATACTTTAAAAGAGACAGGACTGTTAAAATATTATTTTCACATACATACAGTCTTATCTCTAATCATGTTTTAATAACTGGCTAGGTAATGTTGATATTTAATAATGATGCAATCAATCCAAAGCAGACTTAGAGAAAATGTTAACATTTTTTCAAGCCTGATAGAAGTATGCCAAGAGATAGAAGCAAATTTAAAGAAATATTATTGTGTGGTATAGTGGCACACACCTTTAACACCAGCACTTGGAGTCAGAGGCAGGTAGATTTGTGAGTTTGAGGCCATCCTGGTCTATATAGTTAATTCCAGTCCATGCAGGGAATCCTGATGAGACCCTATCTGAAAAGAATATTTGTAACAGAATGAAAGGGTTTTTCCCTTTTAGTCTTAGAAAGAAAATCCTAATCTACAAAGTGACTTGAAAGAAATGGCATTTGTACAAGAGTCTCCTCCAGCATTTAAATTATCTCTTTAGATTAATTATCTCTCATCTATGTGAAATCTACTTCTAGGAACCTGACATAATTTAACCATATTAGACTTTGCTAAAATGTCTTATAAGAAAAAGTATTTACTGTGATTCATGTTCTTGAATATTCATCAAAGAATCACCTTAAAAGAAAAAGAGAAACGACCTAAATATTGTAGAGATCAATAAATAATGATGCTTACATACAATTTATACTTACATTTAATATATAGTTATATGTTTATGATCATTTATATTTAATATAAATGATATAAAATAATATATAACAATGCACACTAATTTTAGGCTTATAGAAATAAACATGCTTAATTAAGTTTATAAATGTAATAAATATGTAAGATGTACATGCATATATTTTACCTAGAAGTATTTGTACCAAAACAGTATTTTTCGAAACTGAAAATAGTTTTTTAATTTTATCTTCACCTTTTCTTTTTATCTTTCTAGTTTTTTTGCAACAAATATTTGTGAATTTCGCAAACATAAAAACTTCTCTTAAATTGGAATAAAGGCCATACTAAATAAATAAATAAACGTTAAATATTCTAAAAACTAATTTCACCTCACCATGATAAATTCTCTGGTAGTCAATGCTTTTACAGCAGACTGGACTCTGTAGATTGCACAAGGTCATTACCCACATGCCATTCATCAAAACGAATGTTTAAAATATCTTTCTATTGAATATGGCCTCAAAGGAATCTGGCAAAATGCCAGCTTGAATGCATTATTAACTATATTCAGGGGAAAACTCTTTTGATTTTTTGTAGGCCAACTTCTGAAGACAATGAAAATGGATAGCACAGCATTCTGAAGTAATTTATAACCAGTTTGCTTCAAGTCAATGGTAACTTGATGGGCCTTTACATAAACCACGCCAAGACAATCACTCTCGAGGGGCTACATCCTTTGAATTTGACTCATGGGAGGAACATTGTCTAAATATTTTCAATTCATATGACCACTTTATTTGTTTAGATAAGCGATCTCTCAACCCCTGAGGAAAGTTCTGGTCGTCTAGGGCACTCATGGACCACAAGGGTTTTTATCACCTGTTTAGATGGTTGAACTAATTAGAAAAAGAATCACTGTATTAGCTTCAGGCTGGTGGTACCTGGAGAAAAGTAAACTGTAACTACACATTGGGCAGGAGAGAATTCGTCGTCGATTTATTAGGCACACTCCCTCCCCTAGATGAACTCACATGTAAATATTTATGTTAGGCCCAGGGGGAACTTCCATGCAACAGATGGCTCTTAGGAAGGGTAAAGAGTTAGAAGCTCCTTGGAGAGCCATGAAGATCCAAAGCTAATTTAATGGAACACCAGGGAACAAGGCCAGCCATTGACTGGGAAGCGAAACTGAACATTCTGATGGAATTTTCAGAAACTTAAATATTATCGCATGTTGTCCATGGAGATATAAAGTAAACTTTTGTATCTTTGATTTCTTTTTTTTCTTGGCCTTTCAAGATTTTTTTTTTCTGGTTTTCAACTAATTTTATCAGTGCTCCAGGAATCGCAGTATTTTAGGAACTGATGTACCCACCTAATCTTATTTTATTGCAAAATATTCCCTTATGGTGAAGGTATTCCTGTTGAATTCTTTATTAAAATGTGAATTATATTTTAGGACGGTTCAATAATTTCATGAATAGAGTCTAAAATGCACCTGAGATTATTGCATACCAAGGATGGGAGTTGCCACAGACTCACCAGTAGATAGAATACACGTGCTGTTCAAATGAAAGGTCTCTGGAAGCCACAGAACCTTATTAGATTGTGTTTTCATTTTATAGAAGAATATTGCGAGCTTCTAAATTGGGTATAAAATGACAAATTGTTCCATGACTACTTTTATCTACAAACCAGGGGAGTTGAACAAAATTATTTCTAAGTTCCCTTCCATTTTTAAAATGCTCTGATTCTACCCTTCTCTGCACAACATGACATTAATGGCCACCCTAAGCTGTAGCCATATTTCCAGAATGCTTTTTAAATGACCATCGATTGTCAAGTATTATTTTTCATGTCACTGAATCAGAAAAAAAAAAAAGCATTGTTGTTTATAGTAAAGTGAGTTTTATGGGGCACCAGCTAAAGGAACATTCTTCTCTGTTTCAGAGTTAGAGTTTTATTTAATAACATTTCTAATAGGGGTTCAATACTTTGGGCAAACCATACCATATTCTTGCAAGCAGAAGGGATTGATTAAGGTAGTGATAATCAATTTTCTCCTGCTGACTCTCAGAAAGTAAAATGCATCTCAAAATATTCCGAAGTGTTTCTCTTTCCTGGGCCAAGATGGGGCATGGATGCCTTCCAAAGGTACCGGATGAACAATTCTGCCCTCCTATATAAGGCATCTAAATGTTCTAAACTGTTGTCTTGGGAAAGTAAGGGATCTTCCAGGGAGCAAAAGAGAGTAACTTATTTATTTATTTTTTTTTTTTATGAATGCAAAATGGAAAGGAGTTGGAATTATGGGTCAGCAGTTAAGAGTGCTTGCTGCTATTCCAGAGGACCAGAGTTTAATTCCCAGTGCCCACATTAGCTAGTTCATAACCACCTGTAACGCCAACTCTAGGCAGTCCAACAACGCCGCCTTCTGGCCCCCAGGGGCACCCATAAAGACACAGAAACACACACACACACACACACACACACACACACACACACACACACACA
>JANHMN010000130.1:0-34204 GCA_030674055.1 Rhabdomys pumilio | reverse complement strand
CTCTCTCTCTCTCTCTCTCTCTCTCTCTCTCTCTCTCTCTCTCTCTCCCTCTCTCCCTCCCTCTCTCCCTCCCTCTCTCCCTCCCTTGCTCCCTCTCAAGAAAAAAAGAGAAACACGGCTTTCAGGCTCATGTGCTGGCTCTTGCTGAGGTAGTTTTCTTACACAGCCCAGGACCACCTGCTCAGGGAGTGGTGCTGCCTTTTATTGGCAGTTCCTCCTACAACAGTTAGCAATCAAGACAGTCCCACACATACACAGATATGCCCAGAGGTCAATATGATCTGGGGAATATCTAGATTGAGATTCTCTCCTTAGGTAATTGTACTGGCTGGTTTTGTGTGTCAACTTGACACAAGCTGGAGTTATCATGGAAAAAGGAGCCTCCCTTGAGAAAATGCCTCCAGGAGATCCAGCTGTAAAGTGTTTTCTCAATTAGTGATCAAGGGTGGGAAGGCCCATTGTGGGTGGTGCTATCCCTGGGCTGGTAATCTTGGATTCTATAAGAAAGCAAGTTGAACAAGGCAAGGGAAGCAAGCTAGTAAGTAACATCCCTCCATGGCCTCTGCATCAGTTTCTGCCTCCAGGTTCCTGCCCTGTGTGAGTTCCTGTCCTGACTTCCTTTGGTGATGAGCAGCAATGTGGAAGTGCAAGCTGAATAAACCCTTTCCTTACCAACTTACTTCTTGGTTATTTTTTGTACAGGAATAGAAACCCTGACTAAGACAGAGACTATGTGTCAAGTTGACACTTAAAGCTAACTGTGACAAAAAACCTCAAGAGATGACATTTTCTTCACACTTGCTACAGATGTGCTACATTTATGTGGATTCCAGGAATCAGACTCTGGTAGTCAAATTTGTTCTGCAAACATGTCATTCACTGAACCAACTTACTGGTCCATGTTTCCATTCTTTAGATTATATGTGTAAGCTTTGCTTAGTGGCTTCCCTTGGTAACCTATAGAATAGTAGTTCTCAACCTTCCTAATGCTGCAACTCCTTAATACAGCTCTTCATGTTTGATGACCCCAACCATAAAATTATTTCATTTCTACTTCATAGCTGTAATTTTGTTACTGTTATGAATCCTAATGTAGCTGAGAGCAGCCTTGAACTTGTAATCTTCCTGCTTCCTCCTATCTCTGCCTTCTAAATGCTAGGGTTTAGAAGTATGTTCCATGAAGATTTTGAGGATTTGTCTATTCCAATGATTCTCAAAGTTTAACCTCCCAGAAGAACATCAACAGCGTCACTTGGTAATGTGTTAGAAATCCAAATTCTCAATTTGAATCCCAGATCTTTTTTGGAACATAGACTATGATGATGGGCTCCAGAAAACCCTTTAGGTGGTCCTCATAGGCATTGAAGTTTGAAAACCAGTTAAGGTTAAAGGACCCAAGTGAGCAGACTTAAAGTTGTTGAGTCTGTTGTCATCATTTCTCATTGGTCCCAGATGTTGCTGTTCACCTCTGACCTAACTCTGCTGGCAGAAGATCCAGGAAGCAGTGACGTTTTAATTGTCAACTTGACACAATCTAGAATCATATGAGTCACCAGGAGCACTTGTCTATAAGGCTGGCCTGTGGGTATGTCTATGACAGACTGTCCTAATTGCCTTGACTGATGTGAGAAGGACCCAGCCTGAAAGGGAGCAGCACTGTGCAGAAGGTACCCTCCTCCTAGCTGCCTGGGGAATAGAGTCTCCTCCTGGCTACCTTCAGATCAAGATGTAGAACTCTTGGCTCCTCCATCACCAGGTCTGCAGGCTGACATGTTTCCTGCCATGATGATAAAGGACTAAACCTGTGAAACTGTAGGCCAGCCCCAATTAAATATTGTTCTTTATAAGAGCCTTGGCCATGGTGTCTGTTCACAGCAATGAAAACCTGAGTAAGAGTGTGCAGGAGCAGAGAAGGAGTCGAGCACAAAGTACAGATGCAATCAGTTGTCTCTTTGTTGACTGGCTGTGACCAGTTACTTCACATTCCTGCTACCTTGACTTATCTGAAATAATGAACTGGAACCTGGAATTGTATGCTGAATAATTCACTTTTCACTTAAAGATTTTTAATTTATTATTTAGTGTATGTGAGTGTTTTGCCTGCATATGTATCTGTTCTTGTATCACATGTGTGGTGAACCTCAGTGTGGGTGCTGGGTCCTTTGCAAGAACAGCAGTGCTCTTAATCACTGAACCAACTCTCTGGTCCCTAAAGTTTTTTAATAAGGTTTTTTTTTTAAATGTGTGTGGTATTTTTGCTTTCATGTATGTCTGTGTACTACATGAGGGCAGTGCCCTTGGAGTGCAGAAAAGGACAGCATATCCCCTAGGACTGGAGTTAGAGATGGTTGCAAAGTACCACATGGGTGCTGGGAACTGAACCTGGGTCCTCTGCAGGAGCAGCCACTGCTAACCGCTGAGCCATTTCTCCAGCCACTCCAACAAGTTTAGTTGTTGCAGGGTTATGAAATATAATGTAACAAAGTTGGTACCTTTGGTGGGACCATGCCGAGGTATGCCCCTGGGAAACTACACCATGAAACAGACCTAATGTACAAGAGGTTTACTGGGGAAAGGGAGAAGGTTAAGGGCCTGGAAAGAGATAGAGGCAGGCAAGTGGACATATAGACAGACAGACAGACAGACAGGCAGACAGGAGCAGAGCCATGAGGGCAATGAGAGGGAGCAGATAGAAAAGAGGGGGCACCCACAGAGAACAGACACTGGTGAGACTAGGAACAGACAGAGAGAGCTCCTGAGTGTTCAGCAGGTCCTTAGACCAGGCTGGCCTCAAACTCAGAAATCCACCTGCCTCTGCCTCCCAAGTGCTGGGATTAAAGGTATGTGCCACCATCACCCGGCAGGGCCACACCTTCTAATAGTGCTGTTCCGTGGGCTAGGCTAAGCATGTACAAACCATCAGAAAGGGCTTCTTCTCTCTCTAGTAAAGACAGGATGTGTGTGTGTGTGTGTGTGTGTGTGTGTGTGTGTGTGTGTGTGTTTATGTATCTCACAGTGAGAAACGCTTTTAAGTCTAGACTCAAAAGACAACTAAAGGAAGTTTAAAATCTAGGACTTGTGACTATGATAGTGAATTGTATATTAGAAGGCTGTTACAGTTTAAATATGCATGTGGCAGGGAGGCTGGAAATAGGGTCCCTATGTGGCTTAGACCCATGACGAAGAGCTCAAGCACCAGGAGAGCCTATCCCACTTCAGGAACCAAATGTTATGAAATATAATCAGGTGAGGTGGATACCTTTGGTGACACTGTGCCAAGGTGTGCCCCTGGGAAATTACACTATACAACAGATCTGGCATAAAAGAGGTTTACTGGGAGAAGGGAGAGGAGCGGGAGCCTGGGTAGGTGAGTGGACATGTAAACAGGCAGACAGATGGGAGCAGAGCCATGAAGGCAATGAGAAGGGGCAGAGAGAGAAGGGATAGGGGGCACACCTGCAGAGAACAGATAGAGGGGACGCTGGGAACAAACAGAGAGAGAGAGAGCTACTGAGTGTCCCGGTGGGTCATTTTATAGGCAGCACACACAGGTTGCAAAGTGCTAGGTCCCTGAGGGCAGGCCAGCGGAATGCCTGTATACTAACAACCAGCTTTTAGGTTTGTTTGTCTTTTAATCACAGCAACAGAAATGAAAGTAAGACAAACAAATACTTTTAACTTGATTGTTTACTTAGCAGTGTTGAGGGCGACCTGACCCAGGACTTAGCATGCCAGGCAAACCCTCTACCATAAGCCACACCACCTGCATTGCTGATAAACTCTTTTTGCTTTGCTTTTGCTTTGAGTCAAGGAGCTAAGGCTGGCCTCACACTTTGCTTGATAGCAGAGGATAACCTTCAACTCCTGACCTTCACGTTTCTATCTCCCAAGTGTGAGAACAACAGCATGACTCAGACATACAGAGGCAATCCCATGCCAACCCAGTGGCTGCCCCTCAGTCCCCTCATCCCTAGGACTAACCATTTCGATTTCCCTAAGTCAATACCACAATCCATAGGCCCCAGCTTCATAAGCAATAGGCCTTAATAGAAACACTTAAATGGCTAGTTCAATCTGAGGCAAACTGTAAGTGTGAGAGGCATCCAGACTTGAACACATAGTGAATGTTCTTAATGACTGAGCCATCTCTAGCCCCTGAAAGATTTCTTTTTATTCATGTGTATTTGTGTGTATCTTTGTGAGTGTGTGCCATGTGTGTGCAGGTTCCTGCAGAGGTAGGAAGACAGTAGGATGTCGGGCCTCCGTGTGGAGTTACAGGTAGTTGTAAGTTGCCTAATGTGGGTGGACTCTGGAAAGCAAGCTTTGGTCCTCTGCTTAAGTGTTCTTACCTGTTGTTAACCATCCCTCTAGCTCTAACAAGGATTTTAAAAAATCTTAATTCTGTACTGGGACAGGGGACCCTTCGGTGATTTGTATTCCCCTCTTTTATTTTGTCAGTAATGGGATAGATAGGAGTTCTCACCCTTAGCACTTCTCATGTCTGATAACTCTTCTTTGTGGGAATTGCCCTGTGTGTTACACAATGCTTACTGCATCTCTCCCCTTTACCTCCTAGATAAGACTGACACCTCACACCCAGTTATAACAACTGAAAAATGTGTGAAGACATTTCAAGACCTGGAGGCAGGCTTGTAAGAAATGCAAAATATGTTAACTACTTGACATACGTGGAACAATTATACTAAAAAGTCTCACTATCTATCTGAGGTCCAAGGTGACACCTGTGTTTTTATTTGCTAAATCTGGCAGCCCTACTTGGAATGCAAATCATTCCAGATCAAGGTAGGATGTAGTTGATGAAGTCCATAGATTAAAATAAAACCAAGTGTAACTCAACATTTCACTAAACACATACTCTACATAAAGGCTTTTAAAGACAACACGATTTTCCATTTTCCTGTGTGTGTGTGCACGCGTACATGTGTATATGTATGTGTTCATGCATTTGGAGGTCAGAGGACAACTTAATGGAATCAGTTCTTTTCACATACAGTTCTTTCTTTCCATTATGTGGGCACTGAGGATCAAACTTAGGTCATCAGACTTGGTGGCAAGAACCTTTACCCACTTAGCCATCTGGCCAGCCTTCCTCTTATACTTTAAAGAACCAGAAAGTAGCTGTTTGAACAACAGGGACTCAGAAATGTCACTAGCATCCATGAGATAATATATAGCTTTTACAAAGGCAATTTTTGTTGTTTACTGGTTTATCCTAAACAGGGCCTAGTGCATAGGAATCATACAATAAACATTTGTTGAATGAGTGATTGGAAGAGTTGATAGTGTTATGTGTATGTGGAAAATGACCACGTGATTGTATAGTTCCTTGCAAACAATGAATGATTGGGCATAATGCACACCTAAAGTCTCCATACTTAGGAGGCCGAGAGGAAGAAACTTTCTTGGATTCAATAGTTGGAAAGCTGTGGGGGAGTGCAAAGACATACATATAGATACAGAGACCAAGGTACTGGGGACATGGCTTTGCTGGAACAATGTAAGCATGGTGACTGGAGTCTCATCTCCCACAACCCATGCAAAAGCCAGGTGCCATAGTATGTGCCTGCATCGTAGCACTGTGGAAACAGACAGGAGGACCTCTGGGACTTGCTGGTCAACCAAATCTTTAGATTCCCAAATTCAGAAAGTAACATGGAATAGCACTGGAGAGATGGTTGGTGAGTAAAGCACTTGCCATGTACATGTTAGGAGTTCAGGTTCCCAAAACCCATGGAAATTCCAGGACCTATGGCAGCCCTCCTGTAATTCCAGTGCTCAGAAGACAGGGGATCCCTGGAGCAAGCTGGTTGGCTAGACCAGTCCAGATTGGCAAGCTCTGGGTTTGATTGATTGTTCCTGTCTCAATGAATCAAGTGGAGAGTGATTAAGAAGGACTTCCCATCTCTGGTTCAGATCTCTACACACACAGGTATAAATGTGCATAAATACATACACATGTATTACATACACACTTTCCATCTCAAGCTCAGATCTCTACACACATAGGTACACATGTGCACACATGCATGCATGTATATTATATACACACCACACACACACACACACACACAAGTGTACACAACAGGTGGAGAATGATAGAGGAAGACACTGGACATTGATCTCTGGCTTCAGAACATAAGAGCTCACACACACCAAAAAAAAAAAAAAAAAAAGAAATTGAAAGAAAGAAATGATAGGGGGCTGTGTTAGAGTACTAGCATGTACTAGACCCTGGACTCAGGTCCGAGCACCACAATCAACCAACCAATGAGACCTTATCATAAAAGAAAATCTAATGGGACCCATGAGAAACTAATCAGAAATAGGGCTCTGTAGATTCCTTCTCCCTAACCTGAGTAGCTGAAGCCGCAGCCTACAATTAATCAGCTAACAAAGAATTTGGAGTTACAGGACAAAGAGCTGCTGAGTCATCTGAGGAATAGGCCGGATACGAGAGACAAACATCCGCCTGCAGGAACTGCACCCTCCCCCCTCCCCCATGGACCGGTTCAACCTACTGATGTTCAAGAATCGGAAAACAACCAATCGTGTGCACCCGCGCGAAAATTTCTCCTTTTCCCCACCCCAAGCTTATATTTACCCTAAATCCCGGAGCCACAGGGCCGATGCCTCTGTCTCCTACACTGAGACACGTGTCGGCCCGGAACGTTCCGCCATTAAACTACCTCGTGTTCTTGCAGCAAGTTGGTCTTTCGTGTGTCCTTTGGGTGCGCGCAATCCTGAGACCCTAGTGGGGTCCCCTTTGGGGAACTCCAGACCTTTCAATCACATACCCTTCTGTGAGCATATCTGGACGTAGTCCAGTGTCCAACCCAGTTAAGTTTCAATTGCTATGATGAATACCCTAACCAAAACTAATTCAAGGACGAAAGCATTTATTTCACGTTATAACTCACAGGTCACACTCCATCACGGAGGGAAGTCAGGAAAGGAACTCAAGAGAGAAACATGGAGACAGGAACTGAAGCCAAAACCATGAAAGAGTGCTGCTTGCAGGCTTACTCCCATGGCTTGCTTATTGAATTTTTCTTATATCATCCAGGGCCACCTACCCAGTTTGCACTGACCATGGTAGGCTGGGACCTCCCAAACCCATCATTAATCAAGAAAATGTCCCTGAATATTTGCCTACAGTCAATCTGATATAGGTATGTTCTCAGTTGAGGTTCCTCTTCCCAGATAACTCTAGCTTGCACAAAGCTGACAAAACAAACAAACAAAACAACCAGAACAGTAGAAACCTGGATCTACATAACTATACTGTGGGTATTGAAGACTCCCAAATTCGGGAGACCCTTACTCAAGTCTTGGGAAGTCGCGAACACCCACAAACTCCAAGACACCGTACCTGGATGCAATTAGCAGAGGTTTATTAGGGAAGAGAGCTGGCAGCCAGCGTTCAAACTGCACACTCGTGCAAGAGTACAGTTTGACCCCGCGTGGTAGGCTAAGGAACCTTTTATAGTAGGGGGTAGGGAAAGGAAGGAATTTTCGCGCGGTTACACATGATTGGTTATTTCAAATATCAGCAACTTGCAGAGGCGGCAGGATGGCTAGTTAGGACTTGTCTGGGCATGCCTTTTTACTTTTCTTTGTGGCCAGGAATGTGTCTTCCTGCTTTGGGCCTACCCCACCCACAGGTGGATTTTCTTCCCTGAGGCTTGAGGAATGTATGGGGCAGTGAAGGCCCGAAATCCTACATTCAGTTCCGCCTTCCTGGAACTAATGAGCCTGTATATATTTTATAAAATGGTCTTTATAATTTTTCACTCTACAGTATGAGTGAGCCTGGAGGAGAGGCATGGTTCAGGAAGAAACAGAACTACTGTTTCAGGATCCTACTTATACACTATGATTCTATTTACACTTATTTATCTTATAAGTGTGAGTGTTTTTTCTGCATGCATACATGCATGTTCCCAAAGTGTGCACCTGGTACCACACGTAGGTCAGAATAGAGCGCTGAATTCCCCGGAACTAGAATTACAAATGGTTATGAACCACTAAGTCAGTGCTGAAGATAAACAAAGATCTCTGCAAGAGCAATAGACACTCTAAACCACTCAGCCATCTCTCAAGCCCTTTGCAACGACATTTATTTAAAAACATCATGTCTCTGTTTATGCATGTGCCCTTCCCCCACAGCCTTGAGCAGGCCTGCAATTTGTTTACCACAATAGACCAAACAACATAGGACCTGGGAGGCATTGCATTGGTAGCCTTGGTACCCTGCAGTCTGCTACAGGAGCTAGAAGAATGGACCGCCTGCTGAGCTTGCTTTGACACCTTTGGGCTGCCATCCCCTCACCCAGCTGCTGGAGAAGAGACTCTGCTGGGTGGGGTTTCCCCTTTATATGTGAAAGCAAAATATTAAACTTCGAGCCTTGATCAAAATACATTGTCTTAGCCCCACAATTCTCTTGCCCTCCATTCCCCTTTCATTCCCAGCCTTCCTCTCAGGTGAACCCCGTTACGTTACCCGTAGCCGCTGGTGGCTATATATGCATAATAATCTTAAGTAGAAGCCAGGCAGTGGAGACACATCCCTTTAATCTCAGCACTTGGGAGGCAGAGACATGGGGTTCTTAGTGAGTGTGAAACCAGTCTGGTCTACAGAATGAGCTCTAGGACAGCCAGGGCTACAAAGAAAAACCCTGTCTCAACAAAACAAAACAAAAAAATCAAAAACAAAAACAAAAACAAAAGAAACAAACAAACCCCAAGTCATACTCCATGTCTTGCTCCTGCATCTTTGACCTGGGGTAGAAGAAACAACAAACCATGGTGCTGCTATTTATTGACTGAATATCTTGGCTGCCTTGAGTTTCCTGTTTGAGAACTGGGATAATAATAGCATATGGGTTTTTTTATTATTAGGGTTTTAAAAAGTGTGTACAAAGTGCTTAGTATCTGAAGCACAGAGGCCAGCACCCAGTTAGTAACTACTCTTTAACTGGTACAAATGTGAGGGAAGATGATATCCCCATAAACTGATTCCCAAAGTCCCATCCATCAGTTTCTCCTTGGCAGCCTCCATCCTGTCTGGATGTCTTTTCATCCCCAGCAGCACTAATGAACACCCTGTATTAGTTAAGGTTTTATTGATATGAAGAGACAACATGACCATGGCAACTCTTACAAAGAAAAAACGTTTAATTTGGGCTGGCTTAGAGTTTCAGCGATTTAGTCTTTATTGTTATGGCGGGAAGCACGGCAGCAGGCAGGCAGACATGATGCAGGAGAAGGAGCTGAGAGTTCTACATCTGGCAGGCAGTAAGAAGGAAGACTGAGACACTAGGCTTTGTTTGAGCTTCCGAGACCTCAAAGCCTACCTACTTGTGACACTTCCTCCAACCACACCACAGCACTCCAACATGGCCACACCTCTTAACAGTGCCAGTCCCAGTGAGCCTCTAGGGCCATCTTCATTCAAACTTCCACATAGCCCCATATAAATTCCTTTTTTAAAAAGTATTTATCCCTCTGTCATATATGTATATGTACATATATGTACATATATATGTATGTACAGTACTTTGGTCGTTTTCATTCCCCCACCACCCCTATTCCTCACCCCTTTCTTGTGGTTTTCAATCTAGTCCTATTCCATGCTACTCTCTCTTATCTAAGTACAGTCTAAGTCTCTATGCTCTACTTAAGTACAATAAAAGAAAAGTATCAAATAATAAAAAAGTTTTCTTTTTTAAGATTAGCCTTGAACTCATAGAGATCCACTTTCCTCTGTTTGCCAAACACTGCCTCAAAGGTGTGTACCACATACCTAGCAATAAAAGATTTTTTCCCCCAAGGGACCATAAGGATGTGCATGATGGCACATGCCTATGGCCACAGCACTTGGGAAGTAGACTATGCTGGTTTCTTTTTGTCAGCTTGACACAAACCTAGCTATATCTGGGAAGAAGAAATCTTTAAATTTATTTATTTTATGTCATGGGTACACTGTTGCTGTCTTCAGACACACCAGAAGAGGGCATCGAATCCCATTACAGATGGTTGTGAGCCACCACGTGGTTGCTAGGAATTGAACTCAGGACCTCTGGAAGAGCAGTCAGTGTTCTTAACCTCTGAGCCATCTCTCCAGTGGAGATGATGGAATCTTAAATGAGAAAAATGCTCCCTAAAATTGACCTAAGGCAAGTTCTGGGAGCCATTTTCTTGATTAATGACTGATGTGGGTGGGCTCACTTCACCTCAGGCCACCGCGGCCAACCCTGGACAGGTGATTCTGCCTTGTATGAGAATGCAGGCTGAACAAGCCTAGAGCACACCAGTAAGCGGTCCTCCACATCCTCTGCTTCACTTCCTACTTCCGAGTTCCTGCTTTCAGTTCCCACCCCGACTTCCCTCAGTAGCTCTGGTAGTTGTGAGAGGAAATATACCCTTTCTCCCCCAAGCTGCTTTTGGTCAGTGTTTTATCACAGCAATAGGCATCCCGTGTAAGACACAGAGAAAGGGGGTCAGTGAATCTGAATCTGAGAACAACCTGAGCCACAAAGCAAGACTCTGCCTCAAAAAATAGAAAATAGACAAGCGAACCCAAAAACAAAATAAGCTCAGTGGGTAGAGGTGCTTGCTACCAATCCTAACAACCTGAGTCTGATCCCTGAAACATGATGGAGAGAGAGAAATGGCTTCTGCAAGCTATCATCTTTACTCAGACATTGTGGTACGTGCCTGTGTACACATGTCTCCCTAAATAGAAACCAAACATAAATTGTTCTTAAAAACCATGACTCCCCAGTTTTCAGCCTTGTTTCTATATGTCAAATACTTGGAGGGTCACTTAAGATGTACTTATTTATTTAATGTATGAGTACTCGAGCCGCATGTACACCTACATGCCAGAAGAGGGCACCAGATCGCATTATAGATGATTATGAACCACCATGTGGTTGCTGGGAATTGAACTCAGGACCTCTGGAAGAGCAGCTAGCACTCTTAACTGCTGAGCTATCTCTCCAGTCCCAGACATTACATTCTTCTTCTTCTTCCTCCTCTTCCTCCTCTTCCTCTTCTTCCTCTTCCCCTCCTTTTCCCCTCTACTTTTTCCTCCCCCTCCTTCTTCTTTTTCTTTTTTAAGATTTATTGAGCCAGGCGGTGGTGGCACACACCTTTAATCCCAGCATTTGGGAGGCAGAGGCAGGCGGATTTCTGAGTTCGAGGCCAGCCTGGTCTACAGGGTGAGTTCCAGGACAGCCAGGGCTACACAGAGAAACCCTGTCTCGAAAAAAAACCAAACCAAAACAAACAAAAAAAAAATTCATTGGAGGGTCATTTAAACCCAGTAAAATTATGTTTGGTTAAGACATTATAGATTCTTTAACCTATGTTGATGATAGAAGAGTCTTCTTGAGTCTTGCTTTTGTGTTTGGGGCTTTAGTCTCTTCCAGAAATAAGCTTTTTGTTCTTTGAGACAGAAACTTAGTCTGCAGTCCTGGGTGGCCTGGAACTTACTATGTAGACCAGGTTGGTCTCAAACTTACAGAGATCTACCTTTCTCTTCTCCCCAATATTGGAACTAAAGGCCTATGCCACCATGCCAGGCTAGGACTAAGCAATCTTTTCTTGGCTAGCTTTTGAGGCTCCATTATATGCCCAATGTAACCATATAAATAATTACCTCCACTGTAGCCTCAAAGGTCTTTCAGATGTCCTGTGGGGAAAAAATTCCTCTGCATATTCAGGGTGGGCTCACAACCAAACTGTTAGCAAAGGGTCTTTACAACTTGACCCTCATTTCAGTACCAGGTCTCGTCCCCTCTACCAGAAGGTCCACCCTCCATCCAGGACAGAAGCAAAAGTATCTGTCTGACTGGAGACCAGAGGCGCCACTCCCTCCAGATAAAAAACGAGTCTAGACATTATCTGAGCAAAGAGAAAAGTAGGCAAGATTGAGAGATGCTCTAGACAGACTCCTGACTTGAAAGAAGAAAACTAAGAAACATTAGTCTTAAAGCAAGAAGTATGACTTCAAAGGGCCTGCAGTGTTTGTGCAAATCTCAAACAGAATGTTTCTGATATCCTAGATAAAGAAAGATCTTGACAGAGACACTTCATGTTTGAGTCTTGTTTGGTTGGTTGGTTGGTTTTTTCGAGACAGGGTTTCTCTGTATATCTGTATAGCCCTGGCTGTCCTGGAACTCACTCTGTAGACCAGGCTGGCCTTGAACTCAGAAATCTGCCTGCCTCTGCCTCCCAAGTGCTGGGATTAAAGGCATGTGCCATCACTGCCCGGAGTTTGTTTTGTTTTTTGAGACAGGGTTTCCTTGTGTTGCCCTAGCTGTCCTAGGCTGGCCTGGAAATCAGAGATCTGCTCGCCTCTGTTTCCCGAGAGCTGAAATTAAAGGTGTGCACCACTACCACCTGGCTAGGTCTGAGTTTTACGCTGTTCTTTCCTACTGAGAATGCCCTGCAGCAGGTGAGAAAGCTACGCTGAGAGGTCAGACTGTACAGCAATAACATTGAATAACCCTGTGTAATCATATGGGTTCCAGAATGTATTTCTGTTCTTGCTTTGTGTGTGTGTGTGTGTGTGAGTGAGTGCGCACGCGCGTGCTCACACAGAAGTCTCTTCCCAACCTCTCACCTATTAACATTTAAGGAACGTGTGTTGTGTGAATGCATGTGGATGACTTCCTTATACTTTTACACTTTGTTTTGACCCAAAGCACCACCTGTGAGTCTCAAGTATTCCCATGTTCTTTTGAAATCTCGAGTCTGGAGGTGGAGAGAAGCTGAGTGATTAAGAGTGCTAACTGGTCTTGCAGAGGGCCAGAATTCAGTCCCCAATACTAACTTGCCTGCATACAATAACAGTCAGTAACTCTAATGCCATCGGATCTGAAGCTGTCTTCTGCCCTCTGCTGGTTTCTGCACTGTAACTGGTTCACATAAACTCATGCAGGCTCAGACAGGTACTCATAAATAATAAATAAATAAATCTTCAGAAAAAGAAAGAAGAGGCAGCCTCAAGTCTGAGATGAAATACAGTAGCTTCAAAGGGTATGGTTAGGCAGTTTACTTAAAATGTTAATAATTCAGATAAAAAATTAGATTTTCTCGTTTTCAGAAATTTCAATGAAGGAAATCTTGTATTATTTCAATTTTTAAGAGGGAACAAATATAGAAGAGGCAGATTAGCGTTGGAGAAATAAGAGAAAGGGAAAAATGTATCTTCGCAAGCCAGATTACTCTGGGAAGGTCTTGGTAGTCACTCCCTTTCATTTCTCTGTCTAGGAGAGACATCTAGAGGCTGCTGGATGGTTCTGTTCTGTCTGTCCTAAAAGGCTTTTCCAGATGGCTTCCTCACAGATCCAATCATAAGTCAGAGATCACTGATCCCGGTGGACAAAGCCCAACTGAATGATATTAATCTATGATTAGCTAGGCAATAGTGGCACATGCCTTTAATCCCAGCACTTGGGAGGCAGAGGCAGGCGGATTTCTGAGTTCGAGGCCAGCCTGGTCTACAGAGTGAGTTCCAGGACAGCCGGGGCTACACAGAGAAACCCTATCTCAAAAAACCAAAAAAAAAAAAAAAAAAAAAAAAAAAAAAAAAAAAAAAAAAAAAAAAGAAAAAAAAAACTAAGACTAATCTGAAGAGGTTATGATTACAGAGAGCAGAAGATTAAAGTATAATGGGTGGGAGAACAGTCATGAAGGACATTTAGGGGCCACTGAGGAAATCTGAGTATTGACTGAATTCTGGTCGATGTGACTGGGTTGATGTATATTCTTTAATTTCCCTCCTCCTTCTCGAGACTCCTCCTCCTCCTCTTCATCCTCTTCATCCTCTTCCTCCTCTTCCTCCTTCTCTTCTTCCTCCTCCTCTTCCTTGTTCTCCTCTTCTTCCTCCTCCTCTTCTTCCTGTGGCAGGGTCTTGCTTTGCTGCCCACCTAGCAATTTGCAGCTCACACAACCCTTTTGCCTCAGGCTCCTAAGTAACTGGAACTATGGCTAGTCCAAAATTGTTTTTCTTAGGTGTGGTTGTGACTGGGGCTGTAAGATCAGGAAGAAGCTATTTCTCTGCAAGCTCCTCTGAGCTGGTTTGGGAAAGGGTAAGTGTGCACAGATTCACAGAGAGCAGAATGTCGATGGCTGCAAATTGTAAGTGTGTGTATGGAGGATGTGTGTTTATGAATCACTATCATACTAGTTTTCTTTGCAAAGTAGCAAGGAAACTTTATTCAAATGCAAAGCTATGCAGGGAGTGTGGTACACTCTTTTAATCCCAGTTCTTAGGAGACAGAGGCAAGGAGATCACCATGGAGTTCAAGGCCAGCCTGGTCTATATGTAGAGAATTCCAGAACAGTCAGGGCTACATAGTGAGACCCTGTTCCTTTTTTTTAAGAAAGAGAGAAGCCAGGGCTACACAGAGAAACCCTGCCTCGATAAACAAAACAAAAAGAGAGGGGGGGTGGGAAGGAGGAAAGAAGAAGAAGAAGAGGAAGAGGAAGAAGAGGAGAAGGAGGAGAAGGAAGAGGAGAAAAGAGCAATGGGCCACATGGACGAGAAAGTACTCAAGGACCCCCCCCCTCCTTTTTTTTTACTTCTTAAAATCAAAAACACCTGATATAAAGGTACTGAGCAGAGTTGCTTGAGGGACTGGGAGGGGATAGGAACTCCATGGGAAGACTAAGAGTCAACTATCCTGGACCCTTGGGGCTCCCAGAGACTGAACCACCAACCAAGTAACATACACGGGCTGGACCTAGCCCCTCCCTCCGCCCACACACACATATGTAGCAGATGTGCAGCCTGGTCTTCATGCAGGTCCTGACTCTGTTGCCTGAGTATAGATCTTGTTCCCCTAACTGGCTGCTTTGTCTGGCCTCAGAGAGAGACGATGTGCCTAGTGCTGCAGTGACTTGATGTGCCAGGGTGGAGGGATACCCAGGGAGACTTCCCCCTTCTCAGAGAAGGGGATGGGGGAGAAGGAAGGGGGAGAGACTGTGTGATGGGGGAGAGGGAGTAGGAGGGGCTGCGATTGGGATGTAAAGTGAATAAATAAAATAATAGAAAAAAATAAGATCAAAATCTGAACCTGGTGTCACAGGCCTGTAAATTCTGTACTGAGTAGTTGAGGAAGGAGGGTCATAAGTTCAAGGCCAGACTGAGCAACTTCAGAGAGACCCTATTTCAAATTAAAAGTGAAAGAAAAGCCTGTGGTAGTTCATGTCTTTAATCCCAGGATTTAGGAGGCAGAGGCAGGCAGATCTTTGTGAGCTTGAGGCCAGCCTGGTCTACAGAGTGAGTTCTAGACCAGCCAAAACTACACAGAGTCCCTCTCTTGAAAAAAAGAAAAAAAAGGGGAGCAGGGGGAGGCTGAGGAATAGCTCAATGGTGGAATGCTGGCTTTGCATGTTCAAGGCCTTAGTGATCTCCAGCCTACTAAAAACAAGAAATATGACCATAAAAGGTTACCTAAAAGGGGCGTGGTAGCACATTCCTTTGTTCCTGGCACTCCACCGAGATGAGTAGGTCTCCTTGAGTTCCATGCCAGCCAGGACTATATAATGAGACCTTGTTTCAAAAAAGCAAAGCAAAACAAACAAAGAAACAAGCAAGACACAACAACAGAAACTTGAGCTGAGTAGTGCTGCTTGCCTGTAATCCCATCAGCACAGGTGGGGAAACTGAGGCAGGGGGATTACACCTTGAACTACTCGGTGGGACCTGGAATCAAAACAACAGGACTGAATTTGCATCCGTGTCAAGACCCTTATTCGGGTTTGCCTGGGTGGAAACAATGTTTCGTGCCTCTCGGTCTCACACTACAGGGACCGCTCACAGCCCATCCTCTATGCTTTCTATCACTTCTGCTGTGCTCAGCAAACGCAAACACTTGGCGATGCTAAAAAGGTAACAGAAAGCTTCAGAGCGCCCGCCCACCCACCCTCCCTGCCCGTGCCACGGTCTTTCTGGTCTCTCTTGGGTTGGGAGGATGCTGCCTTCCTCCCTTCCCCCCACCATAGCTTCTCAGGCTGGCGGGTCCTCTGGATTCCTGTGCTGGAAAAGCCTTCCTGACCTACTTCTCTGCTGGTAGATCATTTCCCCTGCCTCAGCACTTAGCCCAGTCTAGTCTAATTATCAGTTTTCTTCACTGATATCTCCCCAAGACTACAGTTTCCTGGAAGAGATAAGAACTCTTTTTACAGCTGTAACCGGGCCTGAGCAGTACAGGAATGGCACACCCCAGAATGACCAAATTTTTGGAGCATCAAAATAGAGAGACTCTAAATATATGTGCTCGCTATAATTTAGCATAAATATGAAAATAGCTGTTTGATATGAAATGGATTTTAATTAGGATTATGATAGAAATTCTTAAAAATTACAGTCTGTAAAATTAAGTTCTCTTCAAAAGTACTCTCTACTCAGTGCACTACTTTTTAACCTTTAATTCTAGTTACTATTATTTTGTGTGCATTTATGGAGGGGGTGCGTGCCACGTTGTCTATGGAAATCACAGGACAGCTTATGGAAATTGGTTTCTTCCCTTCTATTATGTGAGCTTTGAGAATAAAATAGGTCACCAGGCTTGGTGGCCAACCTTCTGAGCCACCAATAATTGTGTCTGTAGCTTATTATTGCTCCTACACCACAGTTATATCAAGAGTATGTGTCTTTACTTATATTTAATATTACACGTTGTGGTACTGTTTCTAAAACCAGCTAAGTATCTTATATTTCCTACATATTGTCATGCCTGGAGGTAGTTACTTCCTCAACAATTATACCACCCATTTTTTCCTATTTTATTACCCTAGCTAGAACAATCGACTTCATATGAATCTATAAAGATTTTGCCGTATTTATCTGAGCAAGGGGTTTTATCAGTGTCCAGATTCTTGAGCCAGTACGAGCCTATATGTTGTGGAGAGTGAGAGACCATGTGTTTCCCTTCCTTATACTTGGAAAGGCACTTTAGTAAGCTCACCAGCCCTGGTGTTAAGTTCTCAGATAGATTTTATTCTACCTACCTAGACCAGTTCCAAGTCACCTATCAGAAAGCATACACCAGCCTTATGAGGGCCTCCTGATACCTGAAGGCTCGTGCGTAGTCACAGCAAGCCCCTTTCATTATGACAAGATTTTATACCAATCGAGACTTCGGGGTTTTGTTGTTGTTGCTATGTCTATGTTTGGTGGTATTAGGAATTAAACCTAGGGCCTTGCATCCTGGGCAAGGGCTCTACCACCAAGCTACATCACTAGCCCTCTTTTTACTTTTAAAGAATTTTAAATCACATTTATTTACTTACTATAGGGGTGCATGGGGATGGTGCTGTGTCAGAAAACAACTTTCAAGCTTCTGCCAAACACAAAATTAAAAAAAAAAATGCTGTTGAGCTGGGTCTGGTAGCAACTTACTTGTAATCCCAGCCCTTAGGAGGCTAAGGCAGGAGGATGGCTGCAGTTCAAGGCATACAGGGTTATGTACAAGGCGTACAGTGCAAGGCATTTAGTGGGTAGGAGGTTTTCATTTTGGGTAAGAAGTTTATAGAAGTGGGGTGTGCTGATGCATTCCTATAATCCTAGCATCCAGGATGAGTGAGGACAAAGAGTTCAAGGCCATCTTTGGCCATGGAAGTAGTTCTCAGGCCAGCCTGGGCTACAGGAGACCCTGTCACAACCTCCTTTGCACCCACAAAGTAGTTTATAGACAATGGAATTAGCCAACGTTTGTACTTACACTGTCTGTTGAGTACGCAGGTAGATTAAAGTCTAGTTTGTCTTTGGCAAAATATGATCTTATTTAATATGGTCTTCACTTCGTGTCACCAAATCATGAAGCCTATTTTAAGCTTGTTCTTTTTCTTTCTTTCAGAATCTTTAAAAGCTAGGAAGAACATTTTGCAATTGTTCCTGTGATTAGAGGCACTGTTTGGCAGACCATAGGAAACACGGTTGTCAGTGGGACTTGTCGGTTTCAGCTCTGCACTCTAAGGGAACAAGCCATCTGTCAGCAAAAGTTCTTTGTTTTCTCTTTCTTTCTTTCTTTCTTTCTTTTTTTCCTTTTTTTTTTTTTTTTTTTTTTTGAGACAAGATGTCTATGTAACAACCTTGGCTGGCCTGGAACTCACTCACTGTGTAGACCAGGCTGGCCTCAAATTCATAGAGATCTGCCTGCCTCTGCCTCCCTAGTGGTAGGATTAAAGGTGTACACCACACCACATCTGTCTAAAATTTCCCTTTCTGTTTGTTAACAAAGCTTGTTAAGTGGGAGCTATGACTCCGCAGATTGATCATGGAGCACAGGCTAATACACATGGATGCTTGTCCCTTTAGGCTGCATCAGACAGCATCTATTTTAATCTGGGCTCTGGAGTCATGGAAGAGAGGAATATATTTAATTTGGGGCTGGGGATATAATGAGGTTGAAAGGTTGGTAGAAGGTTTGCCTAGACAACAGGAAGCCCTGGCTCCTCACCAGCACTGCATCAAACTTGGTGTGGCTGCCCATGCCAGTCATCCCAGCAACCCGAAACCCTATCTGCAAAAGAGACTGAGCTGAGTCTCATCTCGTCTCTTTTCTTTTTTTGAGATTTTTTTTTTTTTGAGACAGGGTTTCTCTGTGTAGTCCTGACTGTCCTGGAACTTACTCTGTAGACCAGGCTGGCCTCGAACTCAGAAATCCGCCTGCCTCTGCCTCCCAAGTGCTGGGATTAAAGGTATGGAGATTTTTTAAAAAATTAATTTATTTATTTTATGTATATGGGTACACTATAACTGTCTTCACACACACCAGAAGAGGGCATCAGATCCCATTACAGATGGTTGTGAGCCACCATGTGGTTGCTGGGAATTGAACTCAGGACCTCTGGAAGACCAGTCAATACTCTTAACTACTGAAACATCTTTCCAGCTTGAGATCTTTTTTTATACTTGTCTTTCCCACCCTGACCTTCTGAGAGTCATTCTATTTTTTTTTTTTTTTTTAAAGATTTATTTATTTGCCTGACGGTGGTGGCGCATGCCTTTAATCCCAGCACTTGGGAGGCAGAGGCAGGAGGATTTCTGAGTTTGAGGCCAGCCTGGTCTACAGAGTGAATTCCAGGACAGCCAGGGCTACACAGAGAAACCTTGTCTCGAAAAAAACCAAAAAAAAAAAAAAAAAAAAACCCAAAAAAAAAAAAAAGATTTATTTATTTATTTATTTTATGCATAAGTACACCATAGCCATCTTCAGACACACCATAAGAGGGTGTTGGATCCCATTACAGATGGTTGTGAGCCACCATGTGGTTGTTGGGAATTGAACTCAGGACCTCTGGAAGAGTAATCAGTGCTCTTAATGGCTGAGCCATCTCTCCAGCCCCTGAGTCAGTCTATTTTTAATCTTTTACTTATCCTTTGACAAATTTATACATATATATATAATGTATCCCGATCATATCTACCTCCAACTCCCCTCCCCCCCTCCCCGCCCCATTTCCCTGGATATTTCACTAACCCCATCCCTTCTCCTCTTCATACCACCTCCTTTTGTTCTGTAACTTACTGGTCCAGTTAGTGTGCCCACTGGCTGGAACACTGATCTTGCTGTCTTGAGTTAATGAGTACAATGGCCACATCTTGTAGAGGAGACACGCCTGTGACTTCAGAGCACTCCTGCCCTTCCTCTGGCTCTTCAAGTCTTTCCACTGTCTTCACCTCCTTTTTTGTGACATTCCTTGTGCCTTGAAGCTGGGGAGGAAGAGTTGGTGTAGAGGTTCCACTTAAAGTTGAGGTCTCATCATTTATTCGAAGTACCTTGACTAGTTATGAGTCTCTGCACTAACTGTTCACCACTGCAGATGAGAACAGCACTAACCTATGGGTGATAAACACAGCATTTAGAAGGCAGTTTGACAACATCAGGTTTGGTAAAACAATCGTGGGTTCTCCTCTAGGGCCCATGACCTCCTAAGCTTTAGGCTTTTCAAGTTTACAGTATTTATTTATTTTTTATTTATTGACAAGAGTCTCCATCTATAGCTCAAGTTATTTTGTATCTAACTGTGGTAATTCTCCTGACTTAACCACCATGCCTGAGATGAGAGTCATTCTTGAAGTCACTGCTTTTGCCCTCCAAGGCCAAATTCTTTCCTGTAAAATTGTACAGTGTGCTGTTTTGGTAGAAGCTATCATTATCATAACACAGATGGCCACAACATTAAAAATTAAGCTAGCAATATACTCATACGGACATAATGGTTAGTCCACCAGCTAAGTCAAAGAGATTGTTACAACTTGTCCTTAAATTACATGCCTCACAGTGATGCAGCAATTAGGGACTGCTAATTGAGGTGGGGCCATCATCCTGAGACAACAGAGGGAAGGCAGCAAGCACTCATGACAGACGGTAGGTAGTTCATGTATGTTGGGCCCAACTGACAGTAAAAATAGTGCTGCCTTTTTAGTCTCTTTTAAAAAAAAAGATTTATTTATACTTATGTATATGACTGCTTTGGCTGTGTGTGTGTGTGTGTGTGTGTGTGTGTGTGTGTGTGTGTACATGAGTTTCATCCCCAGAGGTCATAAGAATGTTAGATCCCTAAAATGGAGTTAGGGATGATGTGAACCACCTGATCAGTGCTGAGAACCGAACTTGAGTCCTCGGAAAGAGTAACTGGTGCTCTTAACCACTGGGCCATCTATCTAGTCAAATGCTAAGTGCATGTGTGTTTGTTTTTGAGATGTCTATGAATTCTGCACCTTGGGTACCAATGCGAGAGTCAGATGTCCAGCACCTTGATGTCTACAAGTGATGCTGGTAATGACAAGAGACATTCAGACTTACTAGATTTATCAAGACATAATGGGTACATGCCTATAATCCCAGCTATGGGAAATGAATAAAATCCTGAGTGAATCTGTATTATTGTCATGGACACAGCCATGTCAAGGACCTCCAAGCCTCAGACCCATAGAAATGGCAGAAGCTTCCTCAGTGAGACTGGGGTGGGGGGTTGGGGTATGCTACCACATCCTTCCTCTGTACAATTGACTACTATGTAAAAAAAAAAAAAAAAAAAAAAAAAAAAAAAAATCAAAACCCTAGCAGCCGCTGTTCCTTCCTCCCGGATATCCACAACCTGAAACCAATCTCCAACAGAGACCTCCTATTGAGACTGGCTAGCTGCTCCTCTTGTACTGTACAAAATAAATGCTCTGAGTTTCCAAGTGTCACCCATCAAAGCAAATTGAGCTCACCCAGTCCCAGCTTCTCTGTATGCGTATCTATCATTTCTTTAATGTCAGTCATTTCTTTGTTCCCAAGTCACTGCAGTCAGATTTCCAGAAGCAATCTGTGCAGGACAGAGCACCTAACACCAGGAAGACTGAGGCAAAAAGATAAGTGTCAATTCTAGGCCAGTCTAGGCTTTATAGTGACTTCTAAGCCAGCACAGGGTACTGGGAATTCAGGACTTCAATGTATGAATAGAGAGAGGGAGGGTTATGCTTCAGGTCATAGCAAGAAGCTTTACAGAGGAGAGCCCAGAATCGCCAACTGACAGCAGCACTGTCTGTCAGATGTGAATGAGGTCATCATTTCATTCCCTGCTCAGCTGACCCTTCAGTAAAACTGTCCAGAAACAACCAAGGTTAGATTACCAGAGTTGTCTAGCCAATGTATAGGATAACACAAAGCACTAAGTCAGTGCTTCTTATTTATTTATTTACATTTATTTATTTATTTACATTTATTTATTTGTTTATTTATTTTAAAGCAGGGTTTTATGTACTTTAGTCTGGCTCTGAACTCTCTAGAATGTTGAGGATGACTCCTGGTCCTCCTATCTCTAGGTCCCAAGTGCTGGGATTATTTTTTTTCTTTCTTTTTTTTTTTTTTTTTCTTTCTTTTTTTTCCCCGAGACAGGGTTTCTCTGTATAGCTCTGGCTGTCCTGGAACTCACTCTGTAGACCAGGCTGGCCTCGAACTCAGAAATCTGCCTGCCTCTGCCTCCCAAGTGCTGGGATTAAAGGCATTCCCCACCCCCCCCCCCCCCCCCCCCCCCGCCCCCCGCAAGTGCTGGGATTATATGTGTAGTACTATTCCCAGTGAATCGTTGTTTTAAGCCATTTTTCACAGATGGTCTGTTATGTAGCAACAGGTTACTAAAATAACCTCACTTCCCATAATTTCCAGTTCAGGCCTGGGCCTATTACACTCTGCTTGATGGTAGGTTACATGTAAAATGGATTGGTTAGTCAGCTCTTTCATTATTACCATTGAAAGGAAAGTGAGTACTAATTTATTAATTTAAAATGAATAGACAGTGCTCCTGGTAACATCTATGTAGCACTTTGCCAATTGTTTGAAACAGTCTCTTAATAATTTATAAGGTTTTTTAATCAAAGAAATATTGAATGCTAGACTCCTGGGGCTAAAATGAACAACAGGAGGTCACTTGCAATGTCTCTTCACCTTCCAAAAGAATGACTTATTCTATCTCAGCCAGATGAAATTCCTCATCCCTTCCCTTCTCTGTTTCCCCCTTGTTACTGTCAAAACAACTTCTAAAGTATTGATCTATAAGCAGAACTGCATTTGGCAGTCTATAGGCCTTTAAAGATTTACTATAACAATGCAGAGACAAAGCAACTCAGATCCAAAGTACTGCATGCCCAGACCGCTTCAGAGAAGTGGTATACTTACAGTGACAGCATTTTCCCCCTTTCCATTTGTCTACACAAATATTTTCAGAGCAGGAAGATGAATAAGCAGAGACTGTAGAGATGGCTCAGCAATTAAGAGTGCAAACTACTCTTCCAGGGGATGGGTGTTCACTTCCGAGCCCTTCGACCTACATCTTTGTGACTATCAGGCAAAACCTTTTGGAATGTACTAACTTAGCTGACTACCTTTTGGAATGTACTAACTTAGCTGACTACTAGTGGTGTGTCCTAACCCCTCCTTGCCCCCATATGGTGTATGATGCTCTGCTTTCCTTCCAGCTAGGAATACCATCAGGTAGCATCTCAAGTCAACAGTAGAGATTTTCCCAGTTTGCAATAACCTGCCTACATTATGTTCTTTCAATATACTTTACAAATGCCTATCGTTTTCTGTGTTTGGCAACTATGAAAACCTCACGAAACCACTTCCTCATTAGACATGTCATTTGCGGCAACCTGAATCTGTGTTGCTGGGCCACAGACACTCATCACTGGCTTCCTCTTGGTATGGAGCTGTGATTGACAACACCGTCTGTCTGTCTAGATGTAGAGAGAAGAGGATGTGGGAACTCATATGAAAACTGTAAATATGGTAAGAGCTTAGACTGTAGACCCCTGAGGCCAGGGGTCAGGGACGTGTTGCTCAGCAGTTTCCTGCTTTTGCAAAGGTGGTAAGGCTTTATGATGCAGATGGTGAGGGCATTGGATGGCAAGTTTCTCAGCTAAGGCTGTTCTGGGCTGCTGTGTCCCGTGTCTGCCTCCCCTTTCTCTTCTTTCTTATTCTTTCTTTTCTTCCTCCTGCCTCCTGCAACTCTCCTGCAAGTATATCCAAGTCTTAATAGGCGAACACTCTACCACTGGACACTGGGCTATGCATACCTCCAACTCTATTCTTTCTTTACCTGGTTACTACCTAAAGCTCCCAGCCACCTTCAGTTCAGGTAGAGATGGTGCTAGGAATCGTTTTAAATGTGGAACTCTGATGTATTCACTGATTAGCATAATGAATAGGGTGAAGTTTATATATATATATAACCAACCAGTCCCTCCCCAGTCTATTCTCTGCTTTACATTCCGAATTCTCAAAGAAGTGGGAGGGGACTCCTGGAAATTAAAAGGGTGATGATGCAAGGGAGTTGGGGGAGACGAGGCAGAGGAGGTGGGTTAAAAAACTAAAGATGTATGAAAAACTCTTATGGAAACCCATTGCTTTGTAAGCCAGTTAGCAACTAGCTGGGTGTAGGTTTCATGCCTTTAATCTCAGCACTTAGAAGGCAGAGGGCAGACTGTGTTTCGGTCCAGCCTTATGTATATAACATATCCCAGAACAGTCAAGGCTACGTAGTGAAAGTATGTTCCAAGAAGTGAAAAAAAATTAAGAGTTTAAACACGGTACCCTGCATGGATGGACAACCCTTCTCCCTTAAGAAACGGGCTAGGAAGTGAAAAACCTCAGTACCAGGTATTGACACACTTCCTTACAAGTTATTTGTCTTGAAGCCCCCTTGAAAGTCCCAGACAACAGGCAAGGTTTCTGATCTTTCTTATCTTTTTTTTTTGTTTGTTTTTGGTTTTTGTTTTTTTTTTGTTTTTTTTCGAGACAGGGTTTCTCTGTGTAGCTCTGGCTGTCCTGGAACTCACTCTGTAGACCAGGCTGTCCTCGAACTCAGAAATCCGCCTGCCTCTGCCTCCCAAGTGCTGGGATTAAAGGCATGTGCCCCCACCACGATCTTTCTTATCTTAACTAGCTTTCTTGAGCAGGAAGTTTTAAAAACAATATTTATTTATTTGTTTATTTACTGTGTGTGTGTGAACTTGTCATGGGCACATGTAGAGGTCAGAGGGCAATTTGAGGGCATGGTCTCTCTTCCCATGTGAGTTCCAGGGATCAAATTTAGATTATTAAGCTTGGTGGCAATTGCCTTTATCTCATGGGCCATCTCATGGCCCTGCTATTGCTCCTAATTCCCTACCATACCTAGACAGTATAATCCTACTGCTGAAGACACTGCACTGTGGTTGAAGACATAGAGAATTCAATCTGGAATTGGTTGAGAAACTTCCTCCCTGCAGCCTAGCTTTCATAGTACTAAAAAGTGCTATGTAGGCCATCAGGTAAGACGTCGATGGTCCAGCACTGGGTAAAACATCGACCATGAAAGGTACAACACTGACTTGCCAGGCAGGATGTGGCCATCAGTACAATAGTGGCATACCTGTTAAGGGTTATCTATGTGATCTTTTAAAACTAAATCTGAGGCTCATTCCACAGGAGGGAATTCATGCCCAGCACTGTTAATCTTGCCAAAAGTCCATGGTTGAGAAGTTCACAGGCCCTAGTGGGAACTTGCTTTTGTTTTGCTAAATGTTGTCAAATCACCTTCTAAATATTTATATTTATACCCACAGATTCAGGCTTCTCTTAACTTTGGTCAGATCTGTATGTGACATGGCCACTGCATGGAGGAACTCACAGAAGCTTTACTTATCTTCAAAAGTTCTGCATAAAATCAAGCCAGTCCCGTCTTGAGACACGTCCCATAGGAGAGAGCCAACCCCTGACACTATTAATGACACTCTGCTGTGCTTGCAGACAGGAGCCTGGTGTAACTGTCTCCTGAGAGGTTTGACCCAGCAGCAGATGGAAACAGATGCAGAGACCCACAGCCAAACATCAGGCAGAGCCCAGGGAGTCTTGTAGAAAAGTTAGGGATAGAATTGAATGAACAGGAAGCATCAAGGACACCACATGAAGACCTACAGAGTCAAGTAACCTGGGCCCATTGGGACTCACAGAGACTGAATCACCAATCAAAGAGCACACAGGGGCTGGACCTAGGCTTCCTCCACATGTGTAGCAGATGTGCAACTTGGTCTTCATGTGGGGCCCCTAACAATTGGAGTGGAGGCTGTCTCTGATTCTGTTGCCTGCCATTGGTTCCTCTTCCCCTAACTGGACTGCCTGGTTGGGCCTCATTGGAGAAGATATTCCAGGGTGGGGTAGTACCCAAGTGAGGGCTTCCCCTTTCTCTGAGGAGAAGGGGATGGGGAAATGGAGAGAGGGATTTATAAGGGTGGGACTGGGAGGAGAGCAGAGGGGGGATTGGGATGTAAAGTGAACAAATAAATCACATACACACACAAAATCAAGCAAGTCAAAACAAGGCTCCACCTCTAGCTGAGAGGTTATTAATAGTTGGTGGCTGCTGGGGAGGGATAGTAGTTTCTCTTTGGGGATGTGCCTATTGATAGGTTGGTTGTCACACTCAGGGACAAGGGCAGAGGAAGGGCTGAGAAGTGGGAGGATATGATCAAAGTACACGTGTACACATATGAAATTCCCGGTAATAAAAAACATAACCAGGAAGGAGAAAGCAGAATTAGAGGATCTAATGTCATTAGAGAATCTGTATGTAAACAAACCCTACACACACTGCTTTGTTGTTGCTTTTGCATTGCTTTTTGTTTATGTGAGACAAGGCTGACCTTGAACTTCTGAGTCTTTTTCTTTTGCCTCATTTTTTGTATGCTAATAGTACATATTTATATGAGACTTTGTTTTTGTTTTTTAAAGACAGGATCTTTCTATATAGCTCTGGGTACCTCAAAACTCACTATGTAAACCAGGTTGGCCTTGAACTCACAGAGATCTGCCTGTGTCTGCCTGAGTGCTTTGTACCACCAGACTTTTTTTTTTTTTTTTTTACACCAAATACTCTTTTCCTCCAGTCCTCTCTCCCTCATTCCCTCTTCCTTTCCTTTTTACTTTCACACTTGTTTTTTACAAAAGGTTTTGCTATCTAGTCTGGGATGGCATGATTTCTGGTTCCAGCCTTCAGAGTTTCTGGGGTTGCAGGCATATAACTATCCCTGTTGTGCCAGAGGTAAGTTTTGAGTCTAAGCCTTCTAATTTCAGAGTCCCTGCCCTTAACCACAGCACTGTTTTACACAGCAATTACTGTCATCATTCATGAATTAGCAGAGAAACCAAACTGTTGTCACCAAATTGAAATTCCACGGGTAAATAAGAACCAAACAATAAAAACAAATTCTACTTCTATGATCATCTTTATGCTTTGTGAGTTAATCTTTTCAGTAGCTGCAACCACTTTGTGAATGAAAAGAAAATAGTGTTTTGAGGCAGCATCTAGCTATGTCACACAGGCTGGCCTCACTCAGATTCTCGGCCTCAAGTGGTCTCCCTGCTTCAGCTTTCTTAGCAGTTGGAAATACAAATATACACCACAGCATGGAGGTGTGTGGTCATTTTTGTTAATTTTCAGACATGGTCTTACTATGCAGTTAGCCTAGCCTAGAACTTGTGATCTGACTGCCTCTGGATCTCTAATGGTAGGGATACAACATGACACTCAGGAAAAAAGCTATTTTAAGTACAGGAAAACTTTGATATAAATGAAAATTCATATTCTATCCAATGGTAAAGAGTCATGCTTCTTTTCTATGGGAAGTACATTCAGTTGTATTTGGCTAGTGGCAATGGAATAACTTAGAGTGTTCTTGTGGGCGCATGCGTGTGCATGTGTGTGTGCCAGTCACAGGACAACGTTTACTGTCAGTTCTTGCCTTTGCACCTGGTTTAAGGCAGGGTCCTTTAGCCACTGCACATGTAAGCCAGGCCTGCTGGCTTCTGGAGACTCTCCCATCTCTGCCTCCCCGCTTCTTGTAGACCAGCCAGGATCACAGAGCTTGGGGCTAGTGCAAGACCAGCAGCTTGTTGTGCGGGTCCTGGGGCTCCAAGTTTAGGTGGTTAGGCTTACAGTGTAAGGGTTTTTTGTTTGTTTGTTGTTTGTTTTTTTTTTTTTTTTTTTTTGTCATTAACCCTTCGCCAGCCTCTAAGGCTCGCTTTTTAATTGTGAATATCTGTATCAGCTGGAGGTTGGGTAGAAGCAAGTGTTAGAGCACTTGCCTGGAACTCAAGGTCCTGAGTTGGAATCTCACCAATACTCAGTTGCACTCTTACACGGTTCTATAAAAGACACGTAAGGGGAACTACATCTATTTTGCTATCTCTTTTCTTCTTTAGGGTTGTTTTCCTTGCTCTAAGCAATGGCTCCAGTCATCATATGAAAACAAAAGTTCAAGTGCTATGTCCAGTAACTGATCCTTTTAAAGAACAAAACTAACAAGGTAGCGGAAAATAAGCATCATCAAGTGTTTGAGAATTGAAAAGACAACTGGCTAGACATTAAGATAAAAGAACACATAATGGGGTAGGATGGCGGAAGACAATTGCACACAGGGTGCACGTCTATAAAAATAACTTCTCTTCTGCCCGTTTCTCTATTTAGACACCAGAAGGTAAAGATGAGTAAGTTCTGACTCAGAGACAAGGTCAAAGTGATTATCTTTTCTTTGTCAACAAAGGAGGGCCTGACTTGCACAGCGAACACGTCTGTGGAAAGGTTAGCTTTTACTGTCAGGCGTTTTAAAGTAAACAAAAAAACATGTGGTTAGGTAGATGGTGGAAAAGTTCAAGAGAAATCCTCGTTAGGATGAGGAATTGAGGAGCTTACAACTGCTTTCCCAATAAGACAGCAAAGCGCACATCAAGAAATAATTCACCGAATTAAGTTAACCCCGCACTTTACCATCTCCCTGTGAATTTTGTACCATTTCAAACTTCACTCTGGGTCTGATGCTGAGTGTGTGTCAAGGGCTCCTCAATTGAATGGCAGCGAAGCACAGGGAAGAGACTCAGCTGTTTGCTGCTGAGCTGCGCACGTGGTGGGTTCTCAGCCTCCTCTGACTTTGACAGGTGGATGTGGGACGGGAAAGGCTGGGCGCCCACACTCCTCCAAGTGGGGCAGTGTGTGGATCTGAACGTGGGTGAAGGTCGCGGTAAAGCACTCGAGGGCTCTGAAAACCTTCGGTGGACCGGTGGGCCCCGGCTTCCACTCAGCGGGGCGCGGCGCGGGGCGGGGCCACACGGAGCTCCGCCCACCGAGTAGCGGAGGTGCCTGGGCGAGAGGGGGGCGGGAGACGCTCTGTCCCACGCTCGCCCTGTACTCGGTGGTTTAAAGATGGCGGCGGCGGCTGGGGCGAGGAGCCGCCAGAGGTGGAGGGAGAAGGAGAGTCTGTGAGTCGCTGGGAGGCAGCGCGGCAGCGCGGCAGCGGCTCTGAGGAGTCCGCGTGCGGAGCTGCCGGCAACTCCGGCCCGGAGGGCCTGAGTTTGGGCCTGAGAGGCCGGAGCGGCGCCAGGAGCTCCGAGGCCGGAGCAGAGGAGGAATGTGAGCAGGGGTCGGCGGGGGCGCGGGAGTACGCGAGCGGCGGGATGGGGCAGCAGGTGGGCCGCGTCGGGGAGGCTCCGGGGCTCCAGCAGCCGCAGCCGCGCGGGATCCGGGGCAGCAGCGCAGCCAGGCCCTCGGGCCGCAGGCGGGACCCGGCGGGGCGTACCGCAGACGCCGGCTTCAACGTCTTCACTCAGCACGGTGAGTGTGTCCGGAGCCGGCGGAGGGCGTGAGGGAGCCCGGGGGGTGGGGTGGGGTCGGGGCGAGGTGGGAGGCGGACGGGCAGCCTTCGGGGGGCGATGGCTGGAGGGGTGCCCGCGAGTGGGGGCGGAATCGGCTGCCATCTGGGCCAGTCACGGGAGGCGAGGCACACCCCTCCCCCCGCCCGGCTAGGCTCTCCAGCCTGGCTGGCAGCGTCTGGGGGCGGCGGCGGCGAGAAGGAACAGGGGTCTTAGGGACCCAGGCTTGACTGTCTTGCTGTCCTGGGACAGGACGGGGCGACTGTGGAACAGTGGATGGTATCCCCAGGGAGGGAAGGATGAAGGCAGGTATGAGCTCAGGTTCAGGAGGTGGGAGGATAAACCGGTTATTAAGGACGGGAACGAGTCGTGCCCTGAGGAATTGGGAAATAGGTACTGAATCTTTAGGAGATTGGGGCATATTCGGTATGTGTTTTATTAATCAGGCGGTGAGCAGTGTCAGAATGGTGAACTGTGGAACCCTTTTCAGTATCTCTTTACTTCCAACAGAGTATTTTCTCCAAACTAAAAATGAAAGGCTTTGCCAAACCACCCTGGTCTGCCTATCAGAGTAGGATACAGGATTCTGAGATGGCTGGCGGGGCTGTAGATGGGTGGGCATGCTTAGGGCCTCCATGTGGGTATGAACATGAGTTTTTCTTTGAGCCGCGTTGGTGTATACAAATGTGCTCCTTGTAGTCTGGGACTGACTCTTCTAAAGAAGAGCTGTTTTTAAACTATTTAAAATTATATTTATTTTATGTGTATGTGTGTGTGTACACACCCACGTATGCAGAGGTCAGGAGACAACTTGGGGAATCATTTCTCTCCTTCCACCATGTGAGTCCCAGGTATTAAACTCTTCATCAGACTTGGGGAGGGGGGAGTGCCTAAACTCTTAATACAAATTTTGAGCACATACTCTATTAATTTATGTGTCTTTATTAATATACACAGGCTAATAATAATTAACAAACAATGTAATTAACAGTCAGAAATAGAGTATAAGAAAGGGTGCCATGAGGAATATTAAGTATAGAGCCCTGTAAATTAGTGACAGTATGCACAGCGTGTCTGAGGCCTGAGTTCAAGCCCCAGCAGCCAAGAAAGAAAGAAAGAGAAGGATGAATGAATATTAAATTTTTCTCCTTGATACCAAGTGGATTCTTTTGTTCGTCCATAGTGGTGTTGACCATTTTTAAGAGCATTGTTCTAGAGGAGGGCAGAATAAAGAAGGAGAAAAATCTCAGAAGCCATCCTAAGACCTGAGAGGCTGTGTGATGGAGATGTAACATCTGTAGAAAGGACTTGCTAGCAGAGGTAGCAAGCTGGTTTCACTGATAATAGATACAGAAGCAAAGTGAAGGATAAACTGTCCTTGGAGAAAGGGAAGGAGAAGAAGTGTAGACTAGTCATGGGAAAGGGAGTTTCAAAGGAAGTGACGATAACATACATAGATGATACAGGACTTGGCAGCTACTGGGTGAGCTGTGTCTGAGTTCTGCATTTGGACTTAGAATTTGTTTCCATTTTCCTCTTAATTTGTAAAAGCAAGATTTAATTTTTACATGTATGTGTGTTTTGCTCATGTACATCTGTGTACCATCTGCATACCTGATGCCGCAGAGGCAAGAAGGAGGATATCAGGTCTCTTCCTGTAACTTGATGATTGTGAGCTGCTATGTGGGTGCTGGGAACTGAACCCAGGTTCTCAGGCAGAACACTGGTTAATAGCACTCTAGCACATAGGAGTTTAGTTTGGGCCAAGTATAATAGCACACAACTTTAATATCAGCACTTAGGAGACAGAGACAGAAGGCTCTCTTTGAGTTTAGGGTCAACCTGGTCTTTTCTGTTTTTACCAGTATTATTAGAAAAAAATGAGGACATGTTAAAATTAACATGAAGGTTTTTAGCCTGGGTAACTGGGATAATAATGATTTTATTGACAAAGTTGAAAGTTAAAAGCTGATGGATAGGATGTGAATATGGTAGCCAAAGACTAGTATAGAAAGAATAAATACTGGAAGAAATATATAGTAAATTCTTTTTGATTTGGGGGGCGGGCAGGTGGTCCAGGAAATTAAACCGAGGGTCTCATATAAGCTAGACAAGTACTCTCCCACTAAGCCAAGGCATCCAGTACAAGGAGGAACTTTTGAATTCAGTTAATATATCCATTCATGGGGCTAGGAGAGATGGATCAGTGGTTATGAGCACTGACTGCTCTCCCAGAGGTCCTGAGTTCAATTCTCAGCAACCACATGGTGGCTCACAACCATTTGTAATGGGATCTGGTATGTCTGAAGACAGCTACCATGTACTCATATACATAAAATAAATAAGTCTTCTTTAAAAATATCCATTCAATTCAAAATCTACCACTACTTCTAACAGTAGTAACCCACAAAGGATTACCTAGTCTACCTGGGGAGGCTGGGGTTAGAAATGTGAAGACATTTTTGCTTGTACCTATGGAGACAAGCTAGAAGACTAGGGAGATGGCTCAGTGATCAGGCACTTGCTTACCCCATCAAAAGCCCTGTCTTTAGCCTTCTATACTGTTTTCAAAACAGACACCTGCAGCTTAGACGCTCTCTGAATTTGAGGCCAGCCTGGTCTACATAGGAAGTACTCACTTGACATGATTGTGAAAAATAGTCTAGATCATGGAAATAGCACATAAATCACTATTCTTTTCCTACTACATCCTTTGATTTCAGCCTAGGAAAGCTGAGACACATGTATTGCTGTGTATTTGAGGTTAGCCTGGGGGTATGTAGTGAGTAGCTGAGCAACTAGGCCTGTGTAGCAAGGCCTCATCTCAAAAAACTGGGAAAAAAATCATCACTGTTTTGAGTGTATTGAATTATTAGCATATAAGTCCATAGCTAAAAGGTCTTGTGTGGAACTGGAGAGGTGGCTGAGTAGTTGAGAGCTTGCTGCTGTTGCAGAGGACCTGAGTTTGGTTACTAAAACCCATTCTGGGTGGCTCATGACTGCTTATAAGTCCAGCTCCAGGATATCTGATGCCTTCTGACTTCCTCCAGCATCTTCTAACACACACACACACACACACACACACACACACACACAATAAATCTTAAAAGTGTGATAGGTCCTTGAGTTTATGTGTAGACTTGTATTTTGAATTTTATTATTATTGTTGTTGTTGTTGTTGTGTGTATGTATACATATATATTTTTGGGGGACAGTGTGTATGTGCACATGTGTTTGAGTGCAGGTGTGCATGGAGATGAGGGAACGGTTTTGGGGAGTCCTTTCTCTTCTGTCCTGGGTTCCTGGAATTGAACTCATGTCATCAGGGTTGCACAGACTGCTCTGCGTGTTGAATTGTCTTACTGGCTCTACATACAGATTTTGATGTAAATTACATATTTTATGTATCCTGGGAAGTTTATCAGAGTTCATGATTATTTTCTTTGTTTTTTCATTGTTAATATGAATAAGTAGTTACAATAATTATCTTTGCAAGAAATGTTTTTAGAAATGTAATTAGAAAGAATGAAATAGTACACCATTTTTTGGTACCAAAGAATGAGGTGCTATATGACTTGCTAGTTTCTTAGTTGATGTTTTATTGGTAATCTGATGTTTTGTGCTAGTAATCTAGTGTTGATTGTATACTTGTCTTTTTTGTTTTTTGTTTTGAGACAGAATATTGCAGTGTATCCTTGGCTGGCTTTGAGCTTCTGGCAGTCTTTTAGATGTGTTCCATGCCTAGCTGCTTCATCTGCCGTTAGTATCTAGCTTACTTTTCAACAGTTAAAAGATTTCAAGTCACTATTGCTTCTAACCTACTTTCTGAAAATTATATTAAACAATACCCACAAATTATGAAGTTGTGAATAATAGCATTTTTCCTTTAAACTCACTATTTTAAATAATTGGAATTTTTCTCTTTTGTGTCTATAGTGCAGTTTTAAGTCTTTACAGAATAAATTGTGGATACCCCAAAGTGAAGAGTGATATTCCAGAAAGATATGTGATTTGATATAGTAACCACTTATGATTCATTGAGACAGTCTCTGTGTAGCTCAGGCTGGTATTGCTTATTTAAGACTGAGCCTCCTGTAGCCCAGGGTGGTCTGAAGAGAGCCTTGAATCCCTGAATTCCCTGCCTCCATTTCTCAATGCTGAGATTGCAGATGTGCACCACCGTATGGAGCTTGTAGGCTGGTCTCAAACTCTCTAGTGTACCTCCCTCTAAATTGTAGGTGTTATGTCTGGTAGCTGAGGCAGGAGGATTGAAAGCTAGGAATGTAGAAGAGTGTAAAATGCTATTCAGACCATCTATTAGTAGTGGACCATTCTCCGTAAATGGTTCAGAACTACTGAACAGAAAAGACAGCTAAGAGCTCACATCTCCATCCAGAACCATCAGACAGAAAGAACATTGGAAATGGCTCTATCTGCCTCCAATGACATACTTTCTTTAAGAAGACCACACCTCCTCTAATCCTTCCCAAACAGTTTCACCAACTGAGAACCAAAGATTCAAATATATGAGTGTATAGGGGCCATTCTCATTCAGACCACCACACTTTGCATTCTTTATTAGAACCTGAACTGGATAGGTGTTCTTGGGTGGATACAGGGTTCATTTAAATCACATACATATTCTTCCTTTTATATATTTCTGTAATAGTATCAGTTTAAAAGATTTAAAAATGACAACTTATCTGATAAGTAACAAATTTGTACTTGATACAGTTTTGTAGGTGAGGGCCAGGGAGATGACTAGGTAGTTGAATCTTAGGGGCTCACTGACTGAAACAGTAAGCTTCCAGTTCACTGAAAGACCCTGTCTCAGAAAAGGTGGAAGAAGATTGAGAAAGACATCCTCATGTCAATCTCTGGTCTCTACATTGGCCCACGTGGTGAATTCACCCTCCTACACATGGATGCAGTGTGTGCTACACACACACACACACACACAAACCCAAAAGAAGACCAGGACAAATAAG
>JANHMN010000129.1:0-34340 GCA_030674055.1 Rhabdomys pumilio | reverse complement strand
ATAGATAGATAGATAGATAGATAGATAGATAGATAGATAGATAGATAACGAGTGCAAACATACAAACACGTTGATTGATGGGGTTATTAGTTTGACTCTACAATGTCATCCAAGTATTCATCATCCAAATGTTTAGTCCCAAGTAGTGGCATTATTTAAAAGTGGTAGGAATTGATAGGTATTCTCTGTCAATGAAATGAGCCAATTCAGGCCAAGTTAAAGTATATAAAGTTGGGTTTATTGGGAAGAAGCTCTCAGGCTAGTTCATTGGTTCCAAGGAATGAACCCAAGGAGAAATACAGAGGGGATTAAGAAGAGAAAGAGAAAGAACATGCACATGCAGGGAGAATGAAAATGCAGAGAGAGAGAGAAAGAAGAGAAAAAAGAGAGGATCTAGACACCAAAATGTCTAGATTATACAGGGAAAAACTTTTGGGGAAGAAGAAGGCCAGACCCTGGGCTGGAAAGTTGAGGGCAGAGGCAGGGTATATCAGCCATGCTCTGTAATGTTAGTCACTGAAGGATGGTGGGAGACCTGGAGGCCAGGTCTGCTTTAGTATGTAAAATATGCATCTCAACCGTTTGTTCCAGATTTGAATCTGAATCCCAGCAGATATGTTAGGATATGGGGGTCCAGATGGATAAAGAAGGTTATCAGAGATGCATTATTTAATGTTAGTGTATTCTCTTCCCTCTCTCTCCTCTCCTCTCCTCCATTTCCCTTCCTGAATCTCTCTCAACAACTACGATGTAAGCCACAGATGGCTATATATTTTCTTTACATTAATTTATTTCCAATATAAGGATTGCTTAACCTCTTTCAGAGACTCTCTAAGACAAGTAGACAATAAGTGATGTTAAAATGTGTTGCCCTAGATGATAGGGCTTACCTGCTTCACATGTCACAGTAATCCAGTGATTAAAAAGTTGCAGTCACCATTTCATAGATAAGCAAAGAAGGCCACAGGAAAAATTATTAGGAACTCTGAGGGGACTGAGAGCATTAACCCAGGCACATTTACCCCAAACACAGAATTTTTGTCCACAAAGCATGCCACTATTTTTTTTTAGTTTATTTTAAATGACCATTTAAAATTCATTAAGGCATATGCCTGTCCTGTTTCATTACATAAATACTAGGATGAGTATATATAGAGAGAAAAAAAGAGAAAAGGAGAAAGAGAGAGAGAGAGAGAGAGAGAGGAAGGAAGGAAGGAAGGAAGGAAGAAAAATAAAAAGAGAAGATGAGGAAGGAAATGGGGAGGACAGGGACTTTCCTACTTAGTTTACCTGAGTCATTTAGTAAGCACCCTTACTCCAGCAAGGGCAAAAAAGAAGAAGGAGAGGGAGGCAAGGAAGGAGGGAGGGAAGGAAGAAGAGAGGGAGGGAAGAAGAAAGGCATGGAGTAGGACAGAATTGCAGAGGCAAGAAAAACGACTTAGTGTTTTCCTTCAGCAGAGATAAATGTGTAAGTTGAGATGGAATTAACTCCCAGTGCTCTACAGTTTTCCGATGTAGGTTTCATGTTAGCCCCTTCCCTTTTTCTAATGGGGTCTTTGGGGGAAGACTGAGGGAAGACTGGTGATTGCATTTAATTATGTTCAAAGAAACTTACAGAATACTCAGCAGATGTCAAGCTTGCAGCTGGGAATCCTATAACACATGCCACTCCACTATCTTGCCTTCCATATTACTGCACCAAAGCGAGGGAAAGAAAATGCCCAGGAGACACATCGGCTGGGGCTGAGTGAGAAAAGATAACAAATCTCAAGGAAACATGTTGCCTATCATTCCTCATAATGAGAACTGCCAGGGTGTACACTGAGCAGGCCTCTGGCTGATATGGGGACACAAAGGCTCTTAATGCATCCCACACTGGGTTGTCATTTGTAATCTTAAACCACAAAAAGAGATGGAAGCCTTGGAAGGTAGACCTTGTTTCTTCATACTTTGGTTTCCAGAAAGGACAAATAACAACCACACTGCCCTCCCCAACCCCATAGACATTCAAAGGAAACTCACTGACTACATTTTGGATGCCCCCACTTTTAAAAGCCTGCCCTCTCGGCAGGCAGCAGGAATCCATCGCCATGGATGTGATCTGGGCATGTTTCAGATTTACTATGGAGGCAGCCTCACTGAAGGAGATGACAAGGAGCAAAATCCTAATGACTTAAAATTCATAGCACCTTTCAGGGGGTCTCCAGTGGTGCCTCCCAGAAAGAATAGGCTGGTTTACATTTTCTGAGAAGAAAAACGATCCCAGTTCTATCAAATTGGCCCACCTAAGAGCTTGCCTGTACATGGTTCTCTATCCAAGCTAAATTTGCTTCAGTTCTCCATCTGTTGAGGCACTGTGGAGGGTCAAGGCATAAGCTGCAGAGCATAAAGCCTAATATTTTTTAGGGTTGAAGATAGATTAAATGAGGACTAAAGTATAGGCAGGAAAGCCTTGCTATTCTCCTACCTGGTACCACATTTTATTTCCTGGTGTTTCCCAAGTCAAAATGAACTTAGACCTTGATAGTTGTACAATGTCCAATCATTCCAGTCATTTACTCCAGGTTTCCTTTTGATTATCCTATGAATCAGCATCCCAGGACTCCAGCCCCTTTAATTCTTAGGAGACAGCAAGCACACATTTTCTTTTAACATTGCAAAAGAATTCAGAAATCTGCCTGCTTATATTAAGCATGGACAGTAAGATAGCTGGGTGGGGCCAGCCCTGAAATTACCATTTTTACCACACCTGAGCCTGGACCAGCTGTGACTGAGGCTGACCTTGAACTCATTAATTTAATGACAAGCTGGATCATTAATGCAGCTGCCTCTGTTTCTTCAGATTTGTGAGGCCCCTCATCATTCATATCACATCCTTACATTTTGCATAGTTGAGAAATTATATATTTTTGGACACACATTTTTTTGAGTTCTTTTCTACTGCCTTAAGAGCTGTCCTTAAGGTCCCCGAGTTTACCATTTTGCTAAGACATTAGCCACACCTTTGCCTCCTGCATTTGTGCTGTCTGATTATCATGGAGCCATTAATGTTAACAGAGAGAACATTCCTTGAATGAGGAATGTAAAATGAGTACATTATTATATAAACAAGCCTTTTACCCATGGCAACCATTGATGCTCATGGAGACCCATGTCAGCTGGGCCTGTCCCAGGGTCAGGAACCATATCATTCTGTCCCCACCAAGGTCATGCCAGATTCAGCATCAGAGTCAAACACTTTATCTCAGAGTTCACGTTTTGGACAGTAGGAAGATTTCAGGAGATCTTTTCGTGTTCTCACCCACACATCATGGAGAGTTCCCTACTTACTTTTCTCCGTTGGGATAAGCAGAAAATCTCAGGTTGATATTCATGATTCCCCATAACACAGCCTTCCTATGGCTTCCATAGCAGCTGCAAAATATTCTACTTTTTAAGTTTTCTTTCAACATAAAGCCTTTACTTAGAAAACACATTTTTTCTGTAGCTCTTATTTATATAATGTTTGATTCCATAAAGCTCTTTATGGTTCCAGTAGTAGTGTTTTCCTTTGCTAAGCAATAAAATTTTTTAAATCTGCTAAAAGCATTTGCAGCAGTCACTACTATCCAGCAAACAGTATGTGTGATTACCTCCGTTCGTTATGCTATACTTCCAAGTTCTGACAGTACGTCTTACTTTAGAGGTGGTCAGTGCAACTGTAATTTCTCAGTGAACAAAGAAAGAAAATATCTGTATTCCCTCTTTAATGATAGATGTACAATGATTTTTCTGCTATTCCTTTTTCCTTTCAGATAAAAGAAACTAACACAAATTTTCTTCTCACGTTATCTGCAGAACCTAATATTATTCAGTGATATGTGAATGTCAAAACATTATAATTTACTGTGTTAGAGGTTTACCTGACTCTTCTAAGCCTATATAACATACTCTGTATTCATAAATAACTCAGCAAAAGAATGGTGGCCATGATCTGAGCTTGGAAGAAGGGAATCTCTGGAACTCGCAGGAAGGTTGAAAACAAACTGTATCCGGCACTCGCTTTCCTGTATGTCTTAGTCACATCATTTTCAGTTCCTATTTCTGGGTTACAAAGGGATGTGATGAAATATGTGTACAAATATCTTTCGTAAAATGAACAATGTATAAATGTTAATAAATGTAAAATGTAGTCACAGCTCTCTCTATATATATGTGCATATACACTAATTTGCAACTCTTATTTTAATTTTGAGTATTTTATACAAAGTGAGCTTTCAGGAGCTAAGATGAACACAACCAAATGTAGCCTGAAGTTCTGGGATTAATGAGGGTCTTAAAAACAGGATTACAAAATTTGCCTTGAGAACATATCCTGTTATTAACAAAGCCTATCAATAAGCACTTCTATTTTTCATTGATCTTCACAATTTGGAGAGAAATATTAAAAACACACACCTAGATATATAATACAACACAAAGCTTTGCTTCTTTCATCTTAAATATGAGAGAAGAAACTGATGTGAAGAAGATAAAATAGAGGTGTTATTTTTCTTCCTAACAAAAGTTGTTTCCAGGGCTGATACTTGATATCTTCCTCATGCTCACAGAATAATTCAAGTGGTTTCCCAGGGTCTTACAAAATACAATACTTCTGCTTGTGATTATTTCCAGGAAGAGCTGTTGCTGCAAGAGACTGTGCCAGCAGTACTCTTGGCATGTGGGATTGTGCAACCACACACACTGACCAGAGTGCAATATCTGTGTGCATATTCAGCAGTTAGGATTTGTGGGGTCCTGTGTGTGGGATTTATCTGCTCAAGGTCCAGTAATGAAATAGAATGAGATAAACAAGGTGTTGGGGAGAGCTGGGTACAGGAAAGTCACCAGCCCTAGGTGGAAGTCAGAACTAGATATATCATGTCAAGCGATAAAGGTACTGACTGATGGACACAGTGATAGTTAATGATATTCATTATGAGATGGAGGTCAATGGACATGTCTAGAGAAAGTCATTAAGAGCATGGAAATTGAGACCAAGGGACAGGGATCCAAGCAGCTGGAAGGTATTAAAAGGAATCTGTGATTGGGCAAAACTGCCCCAGGCACAGGCAAAGAGCCACTTTTGGACTTCTGTTCCAACAACTTGTCTGAGATTACAAAGCTGGAGCTCTGTTTTAGGACTAGGATTCTGTTAAGGTTCCTCTGAAGCGCCCCTCTAAAAGATTTATTTGTTAAATTCCTGGTTCTCATATGGTAGACCCATATGTCAGTGAGACATTATTGGATTGTGAAGATTCTGATTTCATCAAAGGATTGATCCACTCTGAGATTAATCATATGAATTGCTAGGAGATGAAGGATATGAATCTTAATTAGAGAAGGTAGTTGGGAACATGCTTTTTGAAGGAAGTCCTGGAACCTGAGCACTTCTGTTTGCTTCTCTGTGCTTCCAGTCTACACTGAGACGAGCATAATACTCTACCACAGCCATGATGCTTGATTTATTGCCTCACCACAGCTCTAGGAACAATAGAGACTTCTAGTTGTCAAGGACTGAAAGCTGAAACCGTTTCTTTCACCTTTTAGATGTTTGTCTTGGGTATTTTGTTACAGAAAACAAGAGTAAGAATATCAAATGTAAAGAAAATCTGAACCATGCCTAAGAAATGGGGGAGAACTGAGTTCCAGGGTATTGGTGACAGGTTTTCTATCTTTACCTGAAAATGCTGTAAAAAATGGTAAGCTAGATAAATTGAGATAGGTTTTTCTCATTTGGACAAGCAGTGGTATTCTAGCAAGTAGGCAACAACTTACATAGTACATACTGAAGTGTTAAAATAGTACTTGCCTATTGGAGACTAGAGAGGAACTAATTGTGATTCACTGATCAAATCTTCAGAATCTTGTGTGAGACATCAGACCTTTAGTGTCCTGCATCTTCTTTTAGCAGAAGCCCTTTTCTCTCCTTAAAGCTTAAGATTAGATCTCTATCATATTTTGTCTTGAAGGCTACAGTGATGACTTACTCAAGTTTCATGGTGGAAATCATCCTTTCCCCAATCCAACTGCAATCCAGCTGGCAAAGAGCACTCGCTGTCTCCAAGCCTAAACATCTGGAAGAAGGATTGAATTGGCTGTTTCCCTACTTCTTATATCTTGAAATGTTTGATAGATAGAAGATTAAAAAAACACCTCTTTGGTTGGATGAGATGAATACATGTAACTTTTTAACTATCAAATCTCTATATAGACCAAATAATTCATAGAAAGCAATAAAATATTTTAGTATTAACTTATTCTTATTAGTTTATAAATTATTTATTAATTTATGCATCACAAATATTTATTACTGTTAGTTTATAAATTATTTATTAATTTATAAATTGCAATTATTTGTTACTATTATTTTATACGTTATTTAGTTATTTCTAAATTACAATGGTAAGACCAAGAAAATGAAAGAAGCGTTGTCAGTAAACTATACTTTGAACCCTACAAAGATCAAACTGACATGTGCTTGTGATTAAGTCTTCTTTGGTCAGGAAAAGGGTAGCTCAGTTGCTTAAACAGTGATCTAAACAGAGCTGCTGCTGAACTTTATACAAACCCATGTGCTGTAAGGAGGAATTAATTTATTGTGTTCATATTTAATCTTCATCTTAAGGGTTTTGTTCTGGGGTTGAGCTATAAGGGTGTTCATAGTATGAATTACTAGTCTCTAATTGCTTACTCTTGGGATAGTCTTGTTACAATTCTTGGTTTTTGTTTTTTCTTTTCATATGCAAAATATGCATAGTATTCTTTACAGGTTTCTGTGAGATCTTCAATAGATATTGTATACGAAGATGTCTCTAAGTGCAAGTACTCCTTGCATGGATGTTACTGGTATTAGTATTATTTTTCACTAACAGCTATGAAGCAGTGATTAGAGGTGCAACACAGATCTTTCAGGATCACTGATTAAAAGGACCTAGCTTCACAATACCTAATCTGTCATAAACAGTAAAAGGTCTCAGGAGTCGTCAACAAGAAGAATACATCTGAATACATTTGGGGTCTCAGCTGTGTAGATATCTCATTCCCTTTTTGTCCTTTATGGACTGCCACATAAATATAAGAGAAGTATTAGCTCAGTGTCCCTTGTCCACATTATCATTTGAAAACAAATCTATGCTTAAAGTTTTCCATTGAAGTTCTAAAGGCTGTTTGCCTGTATTCTGCTGTCAAAATAGCTTTGATAAGACCCATCACTGCCTAAAATTCTTTGGCTTGTTCCAGGCATTCTGATAGTTGGTTCTCAAAAGAAAGGAAGATTAATGATAATTCATTTATACTCATATTTTTACCCTGCAATTAAATTTCATGACCCAGCATGATAATCTTTTTTAAAAAAAATCAAAGCTACCCATAATTTAATTTTATATTCTTAAACAACCATGGAAATGATTTAGCTAATAGAACATTAACACTGATACAACAATGTTCTACATCTTTATTAACTTTTTCAGATACTTCACAAAAGGATAAAGTATTGTTCTCAGAAATTCTCTGAAATTCTAATTTCCTTGACTCATTCATAAAATGTTTAGGTGGGTAAATAATGAACCTTAGGCACTGAGTTTTTTATTTTTTTAATGAAAAAAAAAAAAAGAAATTCCCCAATTCTGCCTTCATGAAGCTTATAGTCTAACAAATTAATAAAGACTAAACAAATAAATAACAACAGCCTATTGCGTTTGTTCTGTGTTGGCCAACTACTCCTGGATATAGGGCCAGTCCTAGAATGTGATTGAAATACACAATGAGATTCCAGTGGGTCTTCATTTCAAATAGCTTTTTTGTTCAGTGTGAGACCCTGTGTTTAGTCCTCCCACTTAGTTTTGAGAACCCATCTAGCTTAAATGCTGTGCACACTGCTACCATGTCTGTAAGTCCGTATATGCAGCAGTCGATTGTGTCTGGAAGACTGTTGATGAATAATGTGATTTATGTTATTATCATGAAAGAAAGTTACAGTGTTCTGTATACAGTTTGGTGTATCGATTAAGACAGATTGATAACAGGTTAGCTAAGACAAGGTTAGCTCTTTGGGAGTATGGATATACATAATTTAATAGAATTTTAACTTGTATTCTCATTAATTTTTTTATTGTGTCCATTATTTTAAAATGTATTAGCACTGTATTTGGGAGATAATGTCTTATATGTTGGATGATTAGTAACATATGTCAGACTAAAATGTGCACTATATAGATATAAAAGTTGTTTAATTAGAAAATAAAATATGGTTGAAAGCCTTAAGAGAACTAAAAAGAAATTCAGTTAAAATCTAGAGTTTGGCAAAGAAGTTTTGAATAAGACCCAGTAAAATAATTTGTGGAAAAATTTAACAGTTCTCTTCACAAAAAAAAATAATATTTGGAAAGGTTTCCTCTATTGTTAGGTTCTGGCACCTTTTATTATGATTCCCTCACAATGAAGAAATTATTGAAGGAAGATTTCCCTTTGAGAACTAAGCAACAGGCTTTTGTTTCTGACTAGAGCAAAACCATGACACATTAGTTCAAAATCATGAAATAACAGTTATAAACATAGAATAAGTGGATCAGAAGATGGATCACAGCTAATGAAGACAGAAAACAAAAACAAGCGGTGGTAACAAACATTAGAAACTGAGAAGAACTTTTACCATTTATCTAGTTTTTGCGTTTCTCCTGGTCCTCATAATGAAGCTACAAAAGGTCTGGAAAACTGGCTTACCACTGTGACATTAATCTTAGGCAAAACTCTACTAGGGCATATCTGTTCTCGTTGGCAGGAGCACTGTGTTGGGAGCTGTACTGTTTGACATATGAATCACCAAATGCCCTACATCTGATTTCATGTCTATGAAGCAACATTCTGATTAAGACTTGGCTTTCCTGCACATCTGCCTACAGGGACACAAGGGGCTGATTTTATAGACTTTGAATATGTCAAGTTCTCATGAAACTGTGCAGTAGCTTTTCATTATGTTTTGGCATCCTGTTTATCTTGACTATATGGAGAAAATAAATTGCTTACATGAACTCTTTGGTTGTGTGACAATATACTAATTGTAAGTCCAAAACACTGTTGTTTACAACATTAGCCTCAGGATCCTGATTTGAATTTATTCTATGATATAACTTTTCTTGGTTGACACCAACTTAAAGTACATAATCTTGAAATACTGAGATTCTGAGACATTCTACCTACAGTAGACTGTATAGTTAACTCTCACAGAAATGATGCCTTTTTTTTCCTACTATTATTATGAGAAGACATGATGTTTCTTATGAGTGTCCTTCCTTCACCTGGAGCTATTGTTTAGTTCTATTTGCTTCAACATAACATATTAGCCAATACCAACATACTACATAGAAGCTATTTCATGGGTGGTGTATGTATTAGAGCAACATGTAACACCCTGTAACAACTTGGCTCAAACAATGGAGTTTTAAATAAGATGTTAAAAATTTTCCTGTCAAAAATATATGCAAGAAATTAGGTGATAGGTAAAACATGAAAAGGTTTTTCTACAACTATGGGCTGATACAAGACTTCTGTACTCTATTTTTAGATTCCTTTAAAATTGGCTCCCTTATTGACATTTCCCCATTTCCTTGCAAGTAAAGAGTGAATTAAGAACCAATTTATAGTAGCAGAACAAACACTTGTGAAATACTAATGTAAATTCATATATTTTAGACTCGGTGCTTTCTTTAGGATAATTGGAAATATAGTCACATCATAATAACGATTTAAACATCAAAATATGCCAGTATATATACATATTTTCACCAATGAGCTTGCTTACATACTAAGGGCAATGTGTATTCTTATTAACTTCATTTTTATAAATTGAAATTGAGTTGATAATTATAGTAATCTTACATAGCTATAATGTGCTTCAAATCAGAGAAGAAACAGTATGTCTTGCTATGATTTTTTTTTTTTTTTTGCTTAGAAATGTCATAAGGTCACACGGCTATCAAAAATTATTATACAGGGTGACTTGTGAGTGAAAATCCTTTTGTCTATGTGCTTCTCATATTTTATATTTTAATGTCTTAATACTATAACTTTACCAGGTATGTTTTTTCTTTTAGTGAATTTCTTTTCTTTTTTTTAATTTTCACAGATCTCTACTTCTTTGTGATTTTTTTACTTCTTCAACTTCATCCTCTCTGTCTCTCTGTCTCTGTCTCTCTCTGTCTCTTTCTCTCTGTCTCTGTCTCTCTCTGTCTCTCTGTCTTTTTCTCTATCTTCCTCTCTGTCTCTTTCTCCCCCTCTCTCTCTGAGACATGCATATGCATGGTTGCTTCATGATATGTGCATTTAAAAAATCAGGAAATCTTGTACTTGGGAACAAGCTACAGACTGCAATGACCCTTAAGACCATGAAGTTGACACACATAGTCAGAGGCACTGTTCTGGAAACTATAAGAGGTTTTTGGATAATAACAATATGTCATTTTCAAGTGGCATGCCATTTATGACTGTTTCAATAAATATTTATTGAGCACTCAGTATGAGTCAATATTTGCATTTGGCACCAGAGCTATAAACATCGGTCTGTGTCTTGCTCTGTTGGAGAATAGAGATTGAAGGAAATACAACTATTGCAAAAGAAATGGTGTATTTAAATGTTAAATTCTGAAAGTGAAAAATGACACTAAAGATGGAATCTTTTCTATGTGTTTCCATATTTTAAAAAATATAATTGATACTGTCAGGAGATATGAAGACATTTTTGCCAGTTAGGAAAACTGAGCAGAAATCTCAAAAGACTTTGTTTTTGTTTTTGTTTTTGTTTTTGTTTTTAAAAAAAAGAATGTAAGGAAGGGCTAAAATAAAGGTTCTACTAATCTTGTGAACAATTACTATCTTGTATGTAATTTCCTAGATTATCTATGGTATTATACACTTTTCTGCTCTATATTCAATATTTTTCCTTCCAGATAGGATTACTACAAAATGATTCTTCAAGTCTCTGTCCAGTTTGAAAAATCTAATTCATGTCAATGCTATGTCATACAGTTCATTGAAAAATGTGTTCCACATAATGAACAAAAGGGGTTACACCAATTTTACAGTTAATAAAGCTTTGTGAGGGCTGCCATCCACACATTTATCAGTCTAAAACTTCGTTGCCAAAGCATGTATTATGTCTTGTCTCATAAATGTACATACAATTGTAATTGTGTCTAGTAGATAAGATGTATACCAATATAATAAAATGCAAAGAATTAAAGTTAGTTCTCAAAAATATAAAATAATTGCACAATTCAGATGTATTATCTGTTAAAATGCAAGTTAATTCCTGGATCTTTGGTGAAACTGAAAAGACAAATTACTGTTATCATTGTTATCATTGACTTTAATGACCTAGACAGTTTCACCCTTATGGATCAGATCTAGCTATAATGATTTTTAACTTGACAAGACTTAGATTCACTTAGAAGACAAACTTCTGGGTATGTCTGTGAAGGATTTTGTACATTAAGTTAATTGAGGTGGGAAAACCTATTCTAAATGTAGGCATGTTATTTCCCTATCTGGACTAAAATATAGTTGATAAATAATAAATAAACAAATAAATAAATAAATAAAGTCAGCTAAGAACCAGAATTCTATCTCTGATTTCTGAATGTAGATGCAATGCAAGGAGCCATCTTCCAACATGGCTTTCTTGCTATAGTAGTCTCACACTGTTAGCTAAAATAAACCCTTCCTGCTTTCTGTTGCTTTTGCCAGGCATTTTTCCCCCACAGCAATAAGCAAAGTAATATATACCCCAAAGATGTGATCATGATCAATGACTCAAACCATCCTGAATCGGAATATATTGAAGACCATCTGAATAACATATCTTCTTTCCGCTAAATTCTTCTTTGCAGCCTAAATTTGCATTCTGTAACTTTTATCTCCCTTTCCCTTTCCACCAAAGGTTTAAACTTCCTCTCCTAACAACTGTTTTTAGAGAAGAAAGAACTAACAAAATCTAGAGCGTATAATCCAAAGATCTATCAAAGAGTTCTGGCTATCTTTGAAATAACCTTAAGACTTGGACCTTAAGACTTGAAGTTGCATTAACATTCTAGTACAGTCATTTCAGAGGAACAGAAAGCTACCTGCTGAACACAAGTCCATGTTGGTGTAAGTGAAACCATCTTTCTTAGACAGTTGCTTTTTCTATCCAGGTGTGATAATTTGAATGTGAAATACAACTCATAAGCTTACCATCTACTATTTGTTTGGTCTGCAAGTGGTGGCACTAATTTTGAAAAGTTTTGTAAACTTTAGGTAATAGGGTCTAGCTAGAGGGAGAAAGTTACTTGCTCTGTCTCTTTGGCGTGTCAATGGCTACTTCCTTCTCCCTCTTGCTTTCTGTCTAATTGTAATGTGAGTTCTACTACCAATCATGTTTTCTACATCATGATGTTCTGGGATTTCTGAGACTGTTAGATAAATAAATCTTCTATATGTCATTTCTGTTTATTTTTCCCCAAGAGTTTATTATTTATTTTAATTCACTTTATATCCTGAATAAAGCCCTCCTCTCTTCTCTCCTCCCTGTCCCACACTTACAAATCTGTCCACTGTTCCTTACCCTTCTCCTCAGAGAAGGGATCCTCTCCCAATGGGACCCACCCAGGCATTCCCTGTAGTGGGAAGGGGATCCAATGGCAGGGAATAAAGATTCCATTCCATTCCACTTGTTAGGGGGCCCACGTGAAGACCAAGCTGCACATTTGCAACATATATGTAAGTGTCTAGGTCCAGATCCTGCATGCTCCCTGGTTTGTGGTCCAGGCTCTGTGAGCTCCCACAGTCCAGGTTAGTTGACACTGTAGATCCTCTTGTGGTGTCCTTGATCAGCTTGCTCACTATATCCTCAACTCTCTACAAGAGTCTTGATTTCTGCCTGATATTTGGCTGTGGGTCTCTACATTTACCTTTATCCACTGATGGATGAAGCCTCTTTGGAGACAGTCATGCTAGGTTCCTGTTGGAAAGCATAGCAGAATATCATTAATAGTGTCAGGTTGCCTCTCTCACATGAGATGGATCTTAAGTTGGGGCAGTTATTGCTTGGCTGTCCTTTCAGTCTCTGCTCCAACTTTATCCTGTTCATCTTTCAGGCATGACACATTTTGGGTTGAAGGTTTTATAGATGGATTGATGTCATTTGCCCTCTTCTGAAAGTCTTACCTGGCTACAGGAGGTGGCCACTTCAGTCTCTATATCCCCCTCTGGTAGGAATCTCAGCTAGAGTCACCACCATAGACTTCTCTTCTTCTTCTCCTATCCAAGGCCTCCAGCTAGTCAACAGAGATACCCTTCACCAATTTCTATTCTCACTCCCAGCCCTTTCATCCTTCATCCCACACTTGGTCACCATCCCAGTTCCCCTCCTCATCCCTCTCCTACCCAGTTCCCTCTCTCCCTCTATTTCTGACAAGTATTTTGTTTCCCTTTCTGTGTGAGATTCATGTATCCGCCCTTAGGACCTCCTTATTTCCCAGTTTATGCGAGTCTGTAGGTTGTAGCATGGTTACCCTGCACTTTATTGCTAATGTCCATTTATAAGTGAGTATATACCATATGTGTATTTCTGGCTATGAGTTATCTCGCTCATGATGATATTCTCAAGCTTTTGTTTTTCAAGTTTAAATCCAAGTTTAAGTTTAAACACGGAACTATTCAGAATAAATTTAGAGTAAGAAATGGTAGATACCAATAACTTGTAATATACATCTTCATCCCTGGGAATGAGTTTTGACTAAAGATGAAGATGGAATTAACACCAAAACTGATACCAAAAGGATCAGTTCGTTTAAGAAGCACATCCACATATAAGTTTTTATTTGTTTGTTTTTCTTGTCACTAAGGTCAACCACACGGTAGTTCTATTTTAAAAGAAAAGAATTTATTCACAGTTAACAAAGGATCTTGATTTCTATTCCTGTTGCTGTGACCAAAATACTCTGACAAAAGCAACTGAAGTTAAAAAAAATGGTACATGTTAGTTCTCAGTTCAAGGAACGATTCATCATGCCTGGAAAGTCAAGACAGTAGATTAAAGACAGCTGGTCACATCATCTCAACAAACATGAAACAGAAAAGTACAAAGGTGTGGACTAGGCTTCCTCTTTCCTTTCATGTGTTCCAGAGCCTAGTCCATAAAATGGTCCCAGGCATCATCCTCACACACTTAGTATAATCAAGATAGCCCTTCCACGGGTATGTAAAGACTCATCCCTAGACTTTTACAGACATTGCCAGATTGACTGTTAATAATAACTGCCACAGCAAGTTCACACAAGTGACTAAAACAAATAAGTATAAGGAGATAGCAAACAAGGAATTTCTGAAAATAGTCTTCTAATGTAAGTTTTGTAACTCCAAATTTAATATATTTTTTTTATGACACAACATATGCGCTTTGAAATGGTCTCCAATGAGTGACTTATCTGTTTAACTTAGTAATTAATTACAAAGCTAATTAAAATTATATAAGATCAGTCACGATTTTACAAGTTATTTTAATTTATCTTGCTATGGAATATTTTAAGTGAAATTGTATATGTATACACAAAAATGTAACTGTTTTTGCTACACGTCCTGTTCTGATTTATAAACATCTTCTTCGCTTGTCTTTAATTACTTTTGTAAATATTCCCAAATTTACCCACTCTATTATTATTATGATAGCATCAAAATTCCTAAGTATTTCAATAAAGTAGATATTGTTGAACTGTGGAAGATTTTAATAGTATATGATCAAGACTCATTCCCTCAGTTGACCTTTTACCTAACAGTCATTTGTCCAAGAGGTTCAATTGCAATTTTCTATATAGAGCAATATACTTGGGACCAAATTATAGACTGTGAGTAGTGCTTACTTTTGTAACACAGAAATATATACTGGGGTTGAAAACTTAGTAGGATAAAATATGGAAACAATTAGGACAGCATAGCTATAAATGGTTGAATTTCTTACTTTTTTTCATATCTTGTAGCTCATTTCATTTTGACACAAAGTAAAAAACTGCTAATTGAATACCACAATTTATTTTTTAATTCACCAAGGACCATTTTAATGGTTTCTTTGCTTTAGAAATGTATAGTCATTTGTTAAAATTTCTTTTCTTTTCTTTATGTGTATTATGTATAGCTCTGTGTGAATACGTGTCACTGGAGTCCAGAAGAGATCATTGGATATCCAGGAGCTAGAACTACTGGTGGTTTGTAGCAGCAGGATATGGTTGCTAGCAGCAGCCAAATCTGGTTCTCTGTAAGAGCCACAAGTCTTCTTTAATGCTAAGTTGTTTCTTCAGCCACCATTTTGGAAATTTGAATAAAGCTATTTATAAAATTTGTTTCTGAGATTTTGGTGTCACAGATCTTCAGTGTCACAGCTCTTTTAGAAAAGAGCTCTCCTAGATGATAGTTAATAAAACAGTGTGTGCTCTTTATTTGGGATGAACGAGGACTATAGAAAAGTTGGAAAGTGGGAAGGGTTTCTTCTTAGGTTGAAGCTTCATTGGCTGATATAAGGTTTTTAGGATATCTCATTTGTATGGAGAGGCTTGGCAGGAAGATGGACCTGTAATTTTGTCAAGGATTATGTGATATTCCTCAGGTAGAGTATAGGGGTTAGGCTTCCTAAACAGAATAGGGAAGAGAAGCTCTTCTGGGAAAGGAAGTCCTGTATTTCGTGCTGAACTCAGGGAGCTATCCAGACATGGTAGACTTTGACATATGTAACAGAATTTCCCAACAGTTTTTGTTAATCTAAAAAACAAACAAACAAACAAAAAACCCAAAACAAGCAAAAAGTCCCCAAAAATCTGCAAAAGCTTTCAGTCTTGTGTCCCATTGTTGTTCCAGCAGAAATCTAGTCTGTCTGGAGAAAATAAAAAATACTAAGACATAATTTTAAGAACCAATGAAGATTAGTGGAAGGCATACTGCATCCTATGATATAATGACTGTAATATTTTAATTTATATAAAAGGATCCAAATATTTCTATACTTTTTTTCTGAGCATTTGTCAAGGTAGAAATATTGAGATTGATACATTTGATTTTGTCAAAAACTAACTTAAATTGAAAGTTTAAATTTTAGGACTTTCATTGATTTGACTAGCTGAAGACAAATTTTCTTTTTTTATTGGACATGATCTAGTAACTGACTACCTAAGGTTAGAAGGTAAAGTTCCAAGTGGCACCTATTGCTACTAACAGTCACAAAAAGAAATGGGAACAGCAGCACAGGCTCCAGTTGCTCCACAACTAATCCTAAGTTTATCAAACATAATGTCACTTTGTCTAGTACTAAGATGTTACACAAACTATAATTGATACAGAATGCATGATTTACCCAAGAAAATCTTTATCTAGATGTTGACTTACTAGCAGTGATCATTGTACCTTGCAATTTCTGTAAAGGAAAGGAGAGAGCAAGCAAAAGACAAACAACATTCTAGATTTTTTCACACACAGGCACACACACACACACACACACACACACACACACACACACACACAATTGTGGGCACTCTCTCCTCCTTGGCATGAGCAATTGCTGATTACCTTTTGAGGATAACAAAAACAAGACTTCATAAACCAGATCTCATCATTTTGGGTAAGAAGCACACAGGGGAGGAATGCTCTGGCATCATGACCACATGTGGTCACAATAACATAAGTGAGTAAAGTCCAAAAAAACTTTTTTTTATATTATGCAAAATAAAATTTTGCATTGAAATGATGTTGTGTGGCTTTCAAAAACAATTGTATTATTTGAAACATAACAGAGCTGCATTCTTCAGATTTCAACGAGAAGTTTTGCCTCAGCATTCTCTTGTTTTGAAGGCTCTTCTTGTTCCCCCATTGTTAGAAAACCTAAGAACATCGAGAGAGAGAGAGAAATTTGTCACACTAAGCAATCTCAATGTGATACTGTGTTTATTGGATTCTCTTTATAATAGAAAAATAGCAACAGTCTCATCTCAGATAGCCAAAGAGTCCAGAATCACTCTTTCAGAATGACAAAGTTTCTTTTTTTAGTAGAATAGTCTAGCATTAGAAGCTGAAGTAAAGAAAATACATACTCATGAAGAAGGAAGACTAAAGTGTGGGTGCTTCAGTCCTTCTTAGAAAGAGTAACAAAATACTCATGGGACCAAATATGGAGACAAACTGTGAGACAGAAACTGAAGGAGGGGTCATCTAGAGACTGTTCTCCCTGGGTATCTATCCCATGTGCAGTCACCAAAGGAGATGCTGATGTAGATGTCAGGAAGTGCATGCTGACAGGAACCTGATATAGCTGTCTCCTTAGAGGTCTGCCAGAGCCTGACATATACAGAGGAGGATGCTCACAGCTAACCATTGAACTGATCATGGGGTTCCTAATGGAGAAGTTAGAGAGAAGACTGAAGGAGCTGAAAGGATTTGTGGCCCCATGAGGAGAGCAATAATATCAACCAACCAGAGCTCCCAGGACCTAAATCACCAGTCTGGGAGCACATAGGGAGGGACCTATGGCTCCAGCTGTATATGTAGGAGAGGATGGCTTTGTTGGGCATTGGTGGGAGAGGAAGTCATTGGTCCTGTGAAGGCTGGATGCCCCAGTGTGGGGGAATTTGAGGGCGGGGAGGTGGGAGTTGGGGGGTAGGTCAGGGGCATATCCTCATAGAAGCAGGAGGAAGGGGGATGGGATAGAAGGTTTCTGGGTTGGGGAAAATGGGGAAAGGGGATAACATCTGAAATGTAAATAAAATGTCCAATTAAAAAGAGAGAAAATATATAAATATTATTTCAAAGAGGTATAAGCTATAGCAGAAATGCATAGTGCAGGTTGGGCAACAAGAGTGCTTCTGGGTATATTTTCTCATCTTGCCTAATGAATAATACGAAACTGAGCAACAAAAAGCAACTTATATTTACCAACTCTCTCTTTCCTGGGATCATAAATCTGAACATCAGTTACCTGATTTCTGGTAAAGGTCTCACCAGGGGAAAAGGAAGGAGTTACCTGGATTTACTGTCAGCCTGCAAAATATGTTTTCAAAGTGCTTACTTGACTGGGTCAAGGGCAATCAGGAAAACTGACTCGGGAAAAAGTTCTAGGCAACTGGATATGAACTTTAATTATATTTATAACATACTTTTATGATGACCCACCTATACCATCATACCTACAAGTATGACTTGGATTTAAAGGGAAGGTATAATGTGTCATTTTGTATCATGTTACAGTGTTAAAGCCACAGTGAATAAGCACACGAACTTAAGCTGTGTGGTCGGGGGTCGGGGGAAGATCTGTAATGAAAGTAATTTACACTGTTCATGTACAGGAGAGAGTTTAAGATAATGGTGGGTATGCAAGTGTTTCATGGTTATCTTATGGTGTATGCAGACACTGCATTATAAATAAGCAATAGAGCTTTATTTATAAATTATTATAAACTTTGGTTCCAAGGTTAGTGGTAAGAATCAGAATGGTTTAAGACTTAAATATTTATGATTAGATATGTTTCTTCTGGGGTGTGGGACAGGGGTCATTTCATTTTACACTTCCAGGTCACAATTCACCATTGAGAGAAGTCGATTGAGGTGCTCAAGGTAGCAGCTGGAAGCAGAAACCACAGAGAATGACTGATTATTCACTCACTGATTCCCCATCAGCTCGTGTTCTTACACAGCCCAGACACATCGGTCCAGGAATGCTATCACTCAAAGTAGGCTAGGCTCTATCACAGGATACATTTTTAAAATGTTTTAAAATTTATTTATTTATTTATTCACTTTACTTCCCAATGTCAGCCCTTGTATCTTCTCAATACCCTCCTCATAGAGATCCTTCACCCACTCCACTCTCCCATTCTCTGCTGAAAAGGGGGAGCCCTCCTCTACGTATCAAATTTCCCCTCCACCCCAGTACCCCATCTCTGCACATTAATGTCACCACTGCAGGACTAAGCCTATTCTCTCCCACTGACTAGGCAGCTCATTTACTGGCAAGGGAGCCATATACAGGCAACAGATTCAGGGTCAGCCCTTGCTTCATTTGTTGGGGGTTGCACAAGAAGACCAAGCTGTATATCTGCTACATACGTTCAGGGACATGGGTCCATACTGTGGTTTGGTGGATCTTTTGTTGGTGATTTAGTCTCAGAAAATGCCCAAGGATCCAGGTTAGTTGACTCTTTTGGTCTTTCTGTTGAGTCCTTGTCCTCATCAGGTCCCTCAATCCTTTCCCCAACTCTTCTACAGGACTCCCTAACTCTATCTAATGCTTGGCTGTGGATCTCCTCATCTTTTTTGGTCAGATATTCACTCTGCATCTGTTTAGGTTAATTATTCAGTGGATATCTCAAAGGATAGTTATAATAGGATCTTGTCCTGCATGTCCTTCTGTATCTGGGCTTCATCACTCAGCATATTTCCTAGTTCCGTCTACCTGCCTGCAAATTTCTTCATGTCTTTATTTTTAAAGAACGAATAGCAGTCCACTGTGTAAACGAACCACATTTTCTGTATCTATTTTTCAGTTGAGGGCCATCTAGGTTAATTCCAGCTTCTGGATATTATGAATAAAGCTGGTATGAACATAGTTCACCAAGTGTCCTTGTGGGATGGTGGAGCATCTTGTGGGTGTATGCCCAGGATGATATAGCTGGGTCTTGACGTAGAACTATTTCCAATTTTCTGAATAGCCATCAGTTTGATTTCCAGGTGGTTGTTCAAGTTTAATCTCCTACTAGCGATGGAGGAGTGTTCCTGTTGCTCCACCTCCTCTCCTGCATGTTCTGTCCCTTGAGTTTTTGATCCTAGCCATTCTGAGAGGTATAAGGTGGAACTAATCAAATCCTAGATTTTGAGTGCTATGGAAGATATTCCTTTTTTTTTAAACATGATTTTGCTCTACTATGGCTTCTTGTCACTATAATAAATATCTAAGAAAAACTGTATAAAGTCAGGTGATTTGCTAAGACTTAGTGGTTCAGAACTCTTAGTCTATTGTCATCTGTCATCTGTTTAGTTCCTTTGTCTATGAAGCAAAACAAAAACATAAAAACAAAAAACAAAAACAAGAAGAACAACAACAACAACAAAAATCCATAATGCAAACACAATGATGAAACAGAGCTTTGTTTTTCACCACAGCCGAGAAAAAGACACTGAAAAAGAAGGGGTCAGAGAAAGATATGCCTGTCACTCTCATTCCATAAATATTTTCCCACTTCCTAGTTGCCTGAATGATGCATGGTGTCCTTCCTACTTGCCTGTTGCTGTGGTGAAATAATTTAACAACACAACTTAAGGAATGAAGGGTTTGTTTAGAGCCAGCTGTTCAAGGATATGATAACCAAACATGGCGAGGAAATAAAAGAGCAGGAGCTTAAAGCCATTGGTCCTACATCTCTGATCAAGAAGTGAACTGTAAGGCTGATGCTCGGCTACCTTTCCTCTTTTTATTCACTTGGATCAATGTAGGATTGTGTGTTCCATGTCTGCTCTGCCATAGGAGGCCAAACGAAGGGAGTTTTATTATGCTTATCCCATGCCACCATGGGGGAAGTGTTGGACCGCAGGGAAGCGATAAGGCATCTCGGAAAGAACAGTCTTAGATATGGGAAAAATGGAGCTGGCTTGGAGGTCCTCAGGACTGGGATGAGGCCAGACCATAGTGTTCTTAGGTTCTTAGACATCCAGGTGCCCCTGGGAGGAAGAGCTAAGAAGGGGGGGGCGGCCCAAGGGCGGGGTCAACCCCGGGGGGGGAACGGGGGGGGGGGGGGGGGGAGAAGAGCTCCCGGCTAATCCACTGGGTGGGACTGAGAAGGTGGGAGAGTGTGGGAGGAGAAGGTAGGGGGAAAGGTAAGTGGGAGGGGGAGGACAGGGGAGGGCAGGGTTGGGGGAGGGAGGCAGTCCTCAGCTTGATGGTAGCAGGCTTGGTGACAGTTGTGGCTGGGAGCCCAGAGAGGCTTTCTATGGGAGATTAGACTGCAGCTCTGTAGGCAAAGCCCTTCTCCATGGCTCCCTACAGGATATCTTGATGAATAGAGGCAGTCCATGGTTCTGAGGTGTTTATTGTAGTGGCAGAATGTGGATATGTAAAACCATACCTCACTTCTCAGGGTGGGCCTGAGATTAAATGCCTTTTACAGACAGGAATGTCTGGGAAATGTATCTTATTAGCAATGCCCTCCAGTATTTTAGGTACATCATTAGCATGGAGATCTTTGTCTTGAGCCTATGTGACCACTGGTCACCTCCCTTTTCCTATTGTCTTGGTCTGAGATGTTAGGAATGCCTCATTTGCATGTGGAAGGGTTTGAGGTGTTGCCCTGATGTAGCCACAAATATATGGAGAACTCTTTGACTGTGTGACAGGAGCCTGGTGCCTGGAGCAGAAGAAACTCCTACTTTTCCTTCAGGGTCTCGAGGACTTCAAGCCTTTAGTTTAATCAAGGATCAGGATTTCTCTCAAGGTTCACTGCCCCACAGATCAAAATCCAAGGGAATGGCACCACTCACTATTTAGAGTGAATTCTCTCACTTGAATTAAATCAACCAAAATAATGAAACATGGTCAGAGTATAACCTAAACAAGCTAATTGTTTACATGTGTGCTACAGACTGGTTTCATAGATGATTCAATATGTCAAGTTAATAATCAATGCTAAGAATGAAAACTGGATTAGTTTGTTGATTAGAAAATTCCCCCCTTTCCCCATCCCGTGCTATAAAAACCCTAAACCTTGGAGCCTTGGGGTCGTCCCCTCTGTCTCTTGCATGAGACAGGTGTTGGGTGGCCCAGAGCACTCCATCATTAAACTACCTCATGTGTTTTCAGCAAGCTGGTCTTTCATGAATCCTTGTGTGAGTGCCGTCCTGAGACTTGAGTGGGGTCCCTTGGGGTCCCCTTCTGAGGGGTCTTAAGTCTTTCACATATCCTTTTTGTTTTTGTTGTATGATGTTTATTGTTGGGTGGATTTTTTTTTTTTTTGCATTTTAAGACTTCTTTATTAATTAAAAATAAAAATACCATTTCACTTTCCCCACATCATTGCCAGCATTTGTTATTCTTTCTTTTTTTACATATTTTTTATTATTTTAATATATATATTTTATTCTTTCTTTTTCATCTAATTTATTAATCATTTTATTTGTTTATATTTCAATATTATTCTCCTTCCTGGTCTTCCCTCCATGAATATTCCACCTCATACCTCTCTCCTTTGCCTCTAAGATGATACTCCCCCACTCATCCACTCCTGTTTCACCCATCTAGCGTCCCTGTTTTCTGGAGCATCAGTCCTTCACAAGACCATGTGCCTCCCCTCCCACTGAGGTCAGATAAGGCCACCCTCTGCTACATATGTAGCAGGAGTCATGAACCAGCCCATGTATACTCTTTGGTTTGTGGTTTATTCCTTGGGAGCTCTGAGGGGTCCAGTTAGTTAATACTGCTGTTCTTCCTATTAGGTTGTAATCTTTTTTTGCTCCTTCAGCCCTTCCCCCAAATCTTCCATTGAGGTCCCCTGGCTCAGTACAATGGTTGGCTGTGAGTATCTGCATTTGTCTTAATCAGGTGCTGGCTGAGCCTCTCAGAGGACAGCCACACCAGGCTCCTGTCTGCAAGCACATCTTAGCATCAGTAATAGCATCTGTGGATGGAATGTATCACATTATCTCTGAATGGCCTTTCCTTAGTCTCTGCTCCATTTTGTCCCTGAATTTCCTTTAGACAGGGACAACACTGGGTTAAATATTTTTCCAAAGTTTTAGAGATTGAGTAAGATGGGCATTTTTTTTTTTAAGGTTCAGAGTAGCATGAATGAATGTTGAATCATGAGAAAAAGGGAAATAGGTAGCAAAGTTCAAGGAAACCCATGTAGCTGCTCTGTGATATTAAGGGAAGTGGGACCAGCCATCAAGAAGTGCTGTTTTCATGAAAGGTTTTGGATGTTTCTCTGGTTTTATCTTTTAAAAGACATTGTCTCACAACTATTCTTAGTCTTAGTCTTAGTTTAAAGTAAAATTATTTCATGGGATGAAACTGGAGTTTAGACTAACTTCTACATCTATTTCCACATAAGTGGAAGTGTATGTGATTCTCAAAAATGTCTGTCTGTTTAACTCCTGGATAGAAGTATGCTACTCAGCATTACTTACACAGCTCTGGACCATGGTATCAAAATTACTCCTAGACTGACAATTGTAATCTTTTCATTATTCACATTTAGAATTCTTCCATGTGTACATATAGGCTAAAGATAGAAAATCCAAAATTGAATTAAATACAGAAAAGGAGGGGAGTTTGTATCACTGAAAGAGAAGAAAGATGGCAGAAGCTCATAAATGAATTTCTGGGGGTGAGTACCCTTAAGAGTCCTACAGCTGTACAGGGGACGGGGAAGCAGAGTAACAGAGACAAAAAACAAAAAGATAGAAAAAAAGATTAAGTTAAGAGGGAAACAGCAGGGGAATAGGAGAGAAACTGGAGGTAGTGAATGAAAGTGAATTGGATCAAATTACATTATATTAATGTGTAGATACTAAATTAAATATTTTTGTGTAATACAAAAAAATGTCAACATTGGATTCCTGCTGACCTTTTTTCAAGTTTTTTTTTCCTCGTTATACCTCAGTATACCTTTCCACCAAAGAGATAGTTAAGGTCTATTTCCTTCTACAACAAAATTGTTGCCTTTTGTGATGTACAGCTGAGAACTGTCTAATGAGTTAAGGTTACAAATAGAAGTAGAGTAGCTAGGGGATATTCTTGTGTGGCACTTGAAGTGTTTACTGCTGTGTATAAAGAGTATTGACTCCTGTCAGCCAGACAGACTGGCTGAGAAGCAACATGAAATTGTGTGGTACCCAACAATGGGCACATGGATCATCTGTCACTAGATGAGGCATTCAGTAAATATTTACAATCTCAGGTTTCAGATGTGGGGGATGTTTAACAACAAAGTTCCATTCTAGTCATAAAATAAATTTGCTTTTACATCATAGGATGTGAAGCTGAAATTAGAATCAAATATGCTTCTTAACTAATAGGAAATATAATAGACAAGGCTTTTCTTTTATAATTAAAATATAAGCTCTGAAATAAAGTTCTTTTCCTGTGTATGCTATCAAAGCTATCTAGTTTCTGAGGATGAGAATTAAGAAAGCAAAAATAAAAATAGTGTAAGAGAAGAAGCCACAAGTGTGAAGAAAAAAAAGTCACAAATTGGGATTCTAACCCTGCCAGTATTAAACAGGTTACTGATAATCTTTAGCTCCTGACCTCTAGGGACCTTTGTTTTGTGCATTATTATGTGATGGGAAAATTTTCTATTCTGGTCCAATCTATTTGGTGTTTTGTAGGCTTCGTGTACATTTATGGCCATCTCTTTCTTTAAGTTAGGTACATATGTTTTCTCCTATGATTTTGTTGAAGATGTTTTTTGGCCCTTTGAACTGGGAGTCTTCACTCTCTTTTATTCCTGTTATTCTTGGGTTTAATCTTTTCATTGTGTCCTGAATTTCCTGGATGTTTTGGGTTGGGAACTCCTTGCACTTTGTATTTTCTTTGACTGAAGTGTCAATATCTTCTATGATATCTTCCATGCCCGAGATCTCTTTTCTATCTTTTGTATTTTGTTGGTAATGCTTGTATCTGTAGCTCTGGATTTCTTTCCTAGGTTGCCTTTCTCTGTAACTACATGTGTGATTTCTTAATGTTTCCATTTTCCTTTTCAGGTCTTAAACTGTTTTGTTCAATTCTTTCACCTGCATCATTGAATTTGGTTTTTTTTTTTTTTGTTTTGTTTTGTTTTGTTTTGTTTTTTTTTTTTTGTATTTCTTTCAGGAATTTAATTGTTCACTCTTTAAGGGCTTATACCTGTTTGCCTGTGTTTTCCTGTATTTCTTCAAATGAGTTATTTATATCCTCCTTAAAGGCCTCTATTACCTTTATGAGATGGAATTTTTGGTCAGAATCTTGCTTTTCAGATGTGTTAAGATATCCAGACTTACTGTGGTAGGAGAACTGGGTTCTGAGGATGCTGAGTTATATTGGGTTCTGTCACTTAAGATTTTGTGCTTTCCTCTTGGCATCTGGTTATCTCTGGTGTTAACTGGCCTGGATGTCTCTGACAGTATTTGGCCACCTTAGAGGCAGGTAGCACTCTGTGACATGGGTTTGACCAGGCTTCCTGGGAGGCAGAGAGTACTGTTTCTGGTTAGGGGTTCCTCCTGTGTCTCTGGTTAGGGCAGACCTCCTGTGTTTCTGGTTAGGGCAAATCTCCTAGGAGACAGACAGGCTTTGGTTTCCAAGAGCAGACTCTGTCCCAGTTGGAGACAGAGGTGCAGACCAGAAGGAGTATGCCCATGCTTATTGCAGACCTCCAGGAAGACAGGCAGGCTGTGGGTTGTGGGAGGGTAAGGGTTCACTGATTTGTGCCTGGTAAAAGAGCAGACCAGAAGGAAGATGGAGCTTGGGCCGAGGAGGTAGGTTCCGAGTCAGCAGGGCTTTGTGATATTATGCTCTCACAGGGACAATTTAAAATACTTATCAGGTCTGGTTCCTGTAGTATTTGATGTTTTGTAAAAACTTCTCCTCCTGTAGTTCCTTTCTACAGTACCTTTCTAGTGGGATTAGGAAAGACAAAGCCTGTAATCTGTATATGCAACAAGTATGCCTAACCCAGGGCCCAGCACTCTGATGGGAAAGTGAAAATGACATTGTGTTGGGCTCACTGCAGAATGAGAAAGCTTTCAGTGAATTTACTCAAAAGAAAGGTAGAGATACCAGGAAGGGATGATGGTTTAGTGAGTATTCATTAAGAATTTGAGTAGGGTGCCACATGACTGACTCCTGATGTGTGTGGACTGTGTGACCCATCTCTGCTTCTACTTTTCCATAGCTCCTCCATTCCTTACGTATACTCTGATCTACCTCTTTACATAAGCCCACAGTCCCCTTAATTTATTTTACTGTATTCATATTTCTTTCTTTATCTTGTATCATTGCTCTTTCTAAGATTTCTAAGCATCCATAGACCCCATTGTTATGTTAATGCAGTGGCTAAAGTGGAAAGGCCATTGTCAAGACAACTGATATTATACTTAATTGAGAAGGTGCAATGGTAATTGTGGAATTGTTCATCATAGAATTCTATCTATGAATCTGATAAGTCTGCATTTTAGTTGTTCATCAGGGCAAGCCATTATTTATTCTCATGGTTGTGCATTAACTATATGTAAACACAAATGTGCAATGCGCTAAATAATGTACTGGGAGCTTTAAGATGGAACTTAAAGAGAAAATGTGGGGAGCTCAGCATCACTTACATGCATCACTTCTCACGATTGTGATGTCTTTCATGACTTGCTTACATTGCCCCTGATCTAAGCAACCACCTATGTTTAGTGTAACGATTTCCAGGTTTTAGAGTTGGCATGAGTAATGAGGCTTTCTGTCTAGTGTCACTGGAAAAGTATGTGTGAGTACATTGGTATGTTTCTGTATTGCATTTGGCATCCATTAGAAGGTCTTCTATATAGATGGACATATTAAGAGAGGATAAATACTGATATCAATATACTGACACTGTGTTTTCTTCAGGTACTGCCGTTGGTACCATTTCTGAAGAAGACAGTGGTCTCCAAAGTGAGGCGCGCGTGTGTGTGTGTGTGTGTGTGTGTGTGTGTGTGTGTGTGTGTGTGATTTTGAGAAGAGCTGGATGATTATGAAAAACTGCAATCTCTTTTCATTTAGCACTTTTTTGTCATATTTTATGGAACTAACATATGTCAACCATTGTATTGGGCACTATACTGTAAAGAAAGGAAGAACCCTTTATACTTTAGTATACCAGATGAATACTATATGAAAAATATACAAATCACAACAAGGGTGATAGGAGAAAGCATAGGGCTTTGGTCAAATCCAGAAGAGATGGTCATTAGTTTACCTGAAAACACAATAAAATGTATTTAGAAGAAAAAAATGTGAGTTTGTAATTTGGAGATAAGGTGGATGCCACAGACTTTGGGAATGAAAAACACCCTCTGAGTAAAGCAAGTGCAAAATGTTGAATGATATTTGAAAAGGTCAACCCAGGCTGCTAAAGCTCAGAACCAGGTTGTAAAAACTCTTGAATTCCAGGGTCGTGGTAGCTCTAAGTGAAAGAATGAACAACCTTCCTGATTTGTTTATTAACACTGTTTCCATATTGTTTTCTTTCTAGGCTAAGTAAACATCTACAAGCTAAGAAGCTATTGCAGTGTGTCATTCAGTGAAGCAATTTATTAACAGGAAAAATCATGACATCCCAGAAAAAAAGGAAAGGATAGAAAAATGGAGAAAAGGAACAGAGACAGAAGATGAGAAGGTAAAGAAAGACACAGTAAAAGGAAAAAAGGAAGGAGAGAAAATAGATGGAAAATATAAAATAAGAAATCATTTGTGTCTACTGCCAACAAGAGTTAGGAAACCTGATTTCCTAAGATAAACTGAAGTAGAACAAAATGTACTCCATATGTTGAAACTATATACTTAGCTTCAGATAAACAAAAACATGTTTGTTGAATAGCTTCCATAATTAAAAAGAAACTAAAATAAGAAAGAAAAACCATATGGGGATTGATACACATTTAAATACATGTATACTCTTGCATGGACACACATGCTACATATACAAAAAGTTTGAAAAGTTTGAAATTTTCTACATTTATATAGGCTCACTTATTGCTAAAGAAAATTGCAATAAGCTTTGGTGAAAACATTGCACACTTTGGCTGTATGCTGGAGTTATACAGATAACTTAGAGTTATTCCGATACAAAGAATTTTACAATCACTCTTCATTGCTCTGGATTTATTCATGGCTGTTAATGTATCCATCTCCCCCTTCCCTCTGATGACACCCACCAACCCACCTGTCCCCCAGCACTTAACTCCAATTTATCTACCCCTAGTACTGTGCTTAGACTCTCAAATAGCTAATAATTATTTCCTCTTTCTCCTCCTCCCCCTCCTCCTCCCCCTTTCCTCCTTCTCCTCCCCCTCCTCCTCCTTCTCTTCCTCCTCCTCCCCCTCCTCCCCCTCCTCCTCCTCCTCTTCCTCCTCCTCCCCCTCCTCCTCCTCCTCCCCCTCCTCCTCCTCCTCCTGCTCCTCCTCCTCCTCTTGAATCTTACACATTCACATGCATTAGTTACTTCAGTATGCCCAAACACAATAGAGCAGACTAGATGATCTCAAACAATAAAACTTGTCTCTTTCTATTAAGATAAAATTATACTAGAGTAGTTTGCTCAGAGTCATGCTTCCAACGTGATTAACACTTCATAGGAAGACTTTCATCTAAGGACAGGGGACACACGAACATGAACACATAGAGAAATGGACAAAGAGATCAGAGAAATGGACAAAGAGATCAGAGCCTTGGATTGACAATATACAAAGAGCCATAGGTCACTACCTATCATCAGGAACTACAAGACTGGCACATATTTATCTATTTATACACATAGTTAATATTTCCTGGATTTAAGAATCAGAACAGTAAGTTTTGTGTTTGTTGTAATATGTTTGAGAGACTACATTACAAATGGCATATAGAAATTATAGACTGCCTTCAGTTTCTGAATCAAACTAAAGGGTTAATTAGGAGTTCAACTTATCTATGGAGTAAACAATGCATGCATGGAAACCTTAGTGTTTTTGTATGACACTTTTCTTTTCCCTAGTGGAAACTGAGGCAGAAAATGACTTCAGTTGGAATAAGTGAAGTTGGAAATGATGTGGGAATCAGAGACTCAAGTTTGCAGTCAATTGTCTGTCAGTCTGTCTTTCAAAGATGAAATTAGAGATGTTAGAGAGAAATGAAAAGCAGAGTAAACTGAAAACATCCTTTCAATCAAAATCCTGTCATAATTTACAGTTTATTCCATATCCATGTGAGGCTTTCAGTGATCAAGTAAGGAAAGTGAGTCTAGAGTCCTAAAGGAAGTCCTAAATTCCTTTCCATGAGAAATTTTCCAGCAAGATATCCTAAAGATTTTGGAAACATGGTGGCAACATTGTTTTGCTAGAAGACGGCCTCTCCCTAGAGTAGTCATACAGATGTTATGTTTCTTCCTTCATTCCACAACTAGTAAACACTTCAAGTAACATAACTACACTGTGTTTATTTTTATTTACTAAAATGCCCTATGCAACTCCAGATGTTTGGGGCACTTAGGCATATAATGAATGCTTGAGGAATTAAGGGATAAATGATGAAACACTTGAATGTGATGAACTAATTTTCATTAACAAGCCCTGATTGGTTTTCATCTACTTAATTAAAAAAAAAAATGTAGGCCTGTGTACCTGGTGAGAGGGAATATAAAAGTAGGATACAATTATCTGATCTTTCCTACATTCCGAAATCAATACTTAAAACTTAATTACCTTTATATTTACTATAGAGTAATATTTACTATAACATATATATAATATATATATAATATATATATATATATATATATATATATATATAATATTTACTATAGATAGAATGCTGACTTCTAATCCTATCAACTCTCCACTTCAGTATGAGGCTAACTTATTAGCTATTTTCCCCCATCTGTGAGAAGAAAAGCTATGACTTCTTAATTTCTATGAACCAGTTTTCTTTTCTTTAAATTTTCTTTATATTTAGTGTGCTTGGCATAGGAAGGCAAATTTTTTATTTTCTTAATAAATTTTCATTGACAACTTTCTCAGTACTATAAACTAAAGATGTGTCTGTGGACAAAATATAACACTACCTAAACATGAGGCAGTGTACATGGAAGAAGATGGAGATGGTGGCATGTCTAGTCCAATGATTATAAACTGTTGGATTATTAATTCTCTTCATAAAAAAAATATACAAAGAATGGGGACATGAGAAAAATATCAATATTCCTGAGGAGGAAATGGGTCTGCCATATTGAAGGAACATAATAGAATACTCAGATCAGACTGACAGGAGATAAGCCCAGAGAAGCAAACCAGGCCACACACAGACTCTATAGGTCATGGCTGGAATTTGAGATGCTCTGCCACCGCAATGGCACCTCTTGGTGCTCAACAAATATTTGTATTTTATAAAGCAATAACATCTGAGGATCAGAGAAGATTAGCACTGACAAATATTTTTAGTGATCTAGGATTTCCCAGCATTTTGTTATTGACATTTTGACCTGAATAATTGGTTACAGGAGGCTGCCTTGCAGTCTGTAAGATGTTTTGTACCATTCTACCCACATCATATTAATAGCATACATCTTCTAACTGCGCAACCAGAGTGTCTTAATGACAAATGTCCAGTAGTACTTCTTTAGAACAAGAGACCTAGTCTAATCTATTTTATCAATTACATAATGGTGTTTAGTGAAGTCAAATCAATTAATTTCAAACCAGTTCCACAGTTAGAAGTGATTGCTATACATTTGTATTATCTGATATATATATATGTATATATATATATATGTATATATATGTATAATCTGATACTTATTATATATATATATGAATATGTATGTGGATATATATGTGTCAATATACACATAAGTGTGTGTGAAAACTGCCACCTAATAGTTTCTTTTGAAGCAGTTACCTTCTCTTTCCTGCATAGATGAAGAAATCCATCTTCAGAAGGGTGAGATGATTTTTAAGTCAGCTTATAACTCAAACTCAGACATTCAAATTTGACTTGCTACTAAAATTTAGAGAACTCAGATTCTCAAACATTTCTGTACTAAAATGTTATCCTAGGACACATTTAAGATGACAATAATTTAGATCATGAATCAGAAATTTACTAGATTTGCTACCAAGATATTATTAGCATCGTTTCAATCTACAGGAAGAATGCTGTGATCCTCAGATTCCTTTCTCATTATAAGGTGGAAGTAACAAACTTTGAACAGTAAAGTGAATTCTCTCATCTATATATATTTTTTATATAGATAGATAGACATAATATAATTTGCATTGAGTTTTGATTAGGACACACAAGTGGGCTTATAGGTTTTAGTTAAATTAAAAAAAAAAAGGATCCTCACAAAGATCTTTTTTTTTAACCTGACCAGCTACTTTTTGACTTCAATACTCATCAGATATTTGAATTAGCTTAAAATGGAAAAACAAAACAAAACACACCCATATGAAGTATGTGAAATTCTGATAAGAATGGAATCATTTCAAATTGCTCTTATGTTGTTGTTCAGAAGAACACAACAATGAATTTTTTGTTCATTATTGTTGTTCATTTTTAATGTAGAAAAGCAAAGGTAAGTGAATACAGTATCCCTATTCTGTGCCACTGTTTCTTATTCGTCTTTTCTATGTTTTAAGTTGTTTTTTTTTTTTTTGTAGTGTAGGCTTTGAATGCAATGCTTTACATATGTTAGTGTTTGCTATACCAAGAAGTTTCACTAACTTGCTATACTTTGATACTATTAAATATCTGATATTAGTAGGAAGGACCCAGAAAGTCAATTGGAATGACTGGGGAAAAGAAAGCCTGTAAAAACAAGTATGAAATGCCATAGCAAAATTCATTGTTTGGAATGGCAATTTTAAAAAACTAAAAAACAAATAAATACATATAGAGATCTGCTTCTGTTTTTATTTTGGTGGTTCCCCAAATTCCCCACCTCCCATTGCTACTGACTTCCATTTGTTTTCCTGGCCCTCTGGACTTCTCTCCTGTCTCTTCCCATACCTGGTCCTATCTCCTTTTTTTCTCCCCCTTTCCTTTCCCACCCAGGTCTCTCCCTCCCTCTGCCTCCTGTGATTATTTTGTTTTCCCTTTTAAGTGGGTTTGAAGCATTGGCCTTTCTTCTTGTTGAGCTTTATGTGGTCTGTGAGTTGTATTCTGAGTATTCTGAGCTTTTGGACTAATATCTACTTATCAGTGAGTACATACCATGAATGTACTTTTGGGTCTGGGTTACCTCACTCAGGATTATATTTTCTAGTTCCATTCATTTGCCTACAGAGTTTGTGAACTCATTTTTTTTCAAATAGATGAATAGTATTTTATTTGTAAATATACAACATTTTCTGTGTCCATTTTTCAGTTGAGTGACATCTGGGTTATTAGTGGATCACATGTCCTTGTCATATGTTGGAGCATCTTTTGGGTATATATCCAGTAATGGTATAGCTGGGTCTTCAGGTACAACTATTTCAATTCTGTGAGGAATCATCAGATTGATATCCAAAGTGGTCGTACTAGCTAGCTATCCCACCAGAAATGGAGGAGTGTTTCTCTTTCTCCACATCCTTGCCAGCATCTGCTGTCACTTGAGTTTTTTATCTTAGCCATTCTGACTGGTGTGAAGTGGACTCTCAGAGTCCTTTTGATTTTCATTTCCCTGATGACAAAGGATGTTGAACATTTTTTCAGGTGATGCTATGCCATTTGAGATTTCTCAGTTGAGAATTAATTGTCTATATTTGTACCACATTTTTTAATTGGGTTATTTGCTTTTCTGGAGTCTAACTTCTTGTATTCTTTATATATTTTGGATATTAGCCCTCTATTGAATGTAGGGTTGGTAAATGTCTTTTCCCAATCTGAAGGTTGCTGTTTGTCCTATTGGCAATGTCCTTTACCTTACAGAAGCTTTTCAGTTTTATGAGGTCTCATTTGCCAATTGTTGATCTTAGAGCCTGAGCCAGTGGTGTTTGTTCAGGAAAAATTTTCCCTGTGTCGATATGTTCAAGGCTCTTCCCCACCTTCTATTCTATTAGTTTCAGTGTGTCTACTTTTATGTGGAGGTCTTTGATTCATTTGAACTTGAGCTTTGTACAAGCAGATAAAACTGGATCAACTGCATTCTTTTACATGAAGACCACCAGTTAGACTAACATCATTTATTGAAAATACTGTCATATTTCTACTATATGGTTTTGGATTGTCAAAGATCAAGTGGCAATAGTTATGTGGGTTTATTTCTGTGTCTTCACTTATATTCCATTGATCTACCTTTCTGTCTCTGTACCAATACTATGCAGTTTTTGTCACTATTGCTCTGTAGTACACCATTAGGTCAGGGATGGTGATTTCCCCAGTTCTTTTATTGTTGAGAATTGTTTTCATTATCTTGGAATTTTTGTTATTCCAGATGAATCTGAGAATTGTTCTTTTTGTCTCTATAAAGAATTGAGTTGGAATTTTGGTGGGAATTGCATTGAGTCTGTAGAGTTCTTTTAGTAAGATGGCCATTTTTATGATGCTAATACCACTGATTCATGAGCATGAGAGATCTTTGTATCTTATAAGATCTTATTTAATTTCTTTCTTTAGGGATTTGAAGTTCTTGCCATAAAGATCTTTTACTTGCTTGAGAAGAGTTACACTAAGATATTTTATTTATGACTATTATGAATAGTTTATCAGGCATAGGATTTCTCTGGTAGAATTTTTGGGGTTGCTTATGTATACTATCATATCATCTACAAATGGTGATACCTTGACTTCTTCCCTGGAATTCTTTATTTAAATAAGATGTATATCCACACTTTCATCTTTAAAATAGTTGTTCACATATGATTATAGCTGTCATTTTTTTCTAACCCCAGAACTTGAAATAACATACACTAATTCTTTCTATTAAAGGCTTGTTATTTAACTTTCAGTATACTCTGAGTATATTTGGTATATTTATATATATCAGAAAATATATATTTTTCTCAATCAAAAATAAGTTTCTCAATCAAAAAATAACTTCTTATATGGCAAAATCTGCTGTGTGTGTGTGTGTGTGTGTGTGTGTGTGTGTGTGTGCGCGCGCGTGCCATTTATTTTTCTGTTTTTATCATGATACCTACCCTAGCATCAACACAAGTAGTATGTGGTTGATGCTCTAACATGGTTGGAGTATTAGTGAATGAAGTCATGTTTGTTGTCTACTAGCTAAGGAGTGGGATTAGAGCTCCTGGGGCCCATGTAAGCATTTATAGTCCTGTTATACTACATGATTTAATGAGCACTTTTATTCTGTAAACATTTTATTCATGTCACAAATTATCTAATCTGTTTCTAAGTAAAGACTTTACTTTGGAAGCTTTGTTCCATATCTCTTCTCACCATTGCACCGAATCCACAGATTGTTAGACATTTCTTGTTATTGTTGCTGATTTTAATTTTAATGTTGGGGTTTGGGGGTACAAAAGAACTTGACCAAACACATTCCATATTTATTTTAGAAATCCCTGAATTTCCTATAGGGAAACACACACACACACACACACACACACACACACACACACACACACAC